>CAUYRT010070562.1:0-16362 GCA_963574885.1 Lepilemur ruficaudatus | reverse complement strand
TGTGCCACCATGCCTGGCTAATTTTTCCTATATATTTTAACTGGCCAATTAATTTCCTTCTATTTTTAGTAGAGACAGGGTCTCGCTCTTGCTCAGGCTAGTCTCGAACTCCTGAACTCAAACGATCCGCCCGTCTCGGCCTTCCAGAGTGCTAGGATTATAGGTGTGAGCCACCTCGCCCAGCCCCTTCATTTATCTCTTTATCTGTGACCAGGATGACCTTGTCTGGTGAACGGAAGCAGGTCCTCAAATGCTAAAGGACTCTGGCCACAAAGTGAAGCCTAGAAGACCAAGAAGCCAAGGAAAGTGCAGTCTCAGTGGCCAGGCCTGGACTGAGAGCCTCCAATGCAAACAGGATGACAAACTCATCTAGGTTTGCCTGTGACTTTCCCAGTTCTAGCACTCAAAGTCCTGCATCCCCAGAACCCTCTCAGGCTTGGGTAAACCTGCATGGTTTTTCACCCTAGACAAACCCCTCATCCAAACACTGTTTGAAAGCACTTGTGGCTGTAAGAGGTACAAACAGGTCAAAAGTATGGACTATGAAGTCTGACAGCACGTTTCTAACCTTACACAAGTTTCTTATCCTTCTTGAGAGCCTCAGTTTCCTCATCTGTAAAATCAGTATAATGGATTGAAGGATTAAGTCAAACAGTGCGTATAAATGCTTGACACAGCGCTTGGTACATACTAAGAAACAATAAATTATTAGCTATTATTTATAGTCATCAACAATCAAGACAAAAACAGGCTCAGAGGTTAAACAGCTTGCCCGATGTAAATCAACTGATTCTAATGTCCCTTTCTATTGTACCTCTGTTCCTGCAAAGAATAAATCCAGGCTCATCAGAGCGCCCCAGGCACAGTTAAAATGCAGATAGGCTCTCATCTCTGCCTAAACTCAGCCCTTCTTCTCCTTGTTCTATTGTTAGGAAAAATAACTTGAAGGCATTAGGGAAGAGTGCAGTATTAGAGGTTCCTAAACTCTTAGAAAGCTCAGTATAAATCAGCCTAAGAAGAGGCCACAGGAAACCAGAAGCCTACCAAAGGCTGACTTTCCAATTCTTTAAGAGAAAATATTAGAACAAATGTTAGAACGTGGCCCAGTATGGCTGGAAGGAAAGTGGGAACTATACAGGCAGGCTTTGGCTCTCTCCCAAAGCTGATAGAAGCTACCAGAGTGGGACCATTCATCACTTGACCAAACCTTTATTGAGCTCCTCAGGGGCATATACTTGGGGAAGGAATATAGTACAAAGGTGAAGTAGGAGAAGCCCTACCCTTCAAGAGCTTTTTGGACAAGGTAACTAATCAATAATGAAGAGAAAAACAGGCTCAGAAGTTAAATAACTTGCCCAAAATAACTGCCTTCTCACTTGGCTTTCCTCAGCCCTTTACATGGGGGATGACTGACCACTGTCTCTCTGGGAGCCCTCTTAAAGTGTCCAAGAGCTCCCAGGCTGACACCCACAACACAGGTGTGGCAGGATAGGAGGTGGTGGTAGGGTGTTCCAGCCAGTTCTATGGGAGGCTAAGAGGAAGCAGGCAGACTGGGAATGGCACAGTTTATACCGATCTAGGAGGCCATGCTAGGGATACTGTTCGTCCCCTTCAACTCTTTAAAGTCTTGAGTAGGTTTAAACTGATAGCATCATGGTCCCCTACAGCCCTGACTCTATTCTGGGCCTAACAACTCTTAAGGGATCCTGGCTGGCTTTCTGTGGGACAATCACAAAAATCAGGAGGTAGAGTGAAACAAAATTGTTGATCTCCTCTCCTGGGTTTCTTTGTGCTCAGCAACTGCCAGCAGGCCAGACTTTACAGTAGCAGGTAACTCTCCTGGTTTCCGAAGTCCTCTGACGGCTGCAAAGACACAAAGTGGAAAATTAAGAAACACGAAGCTGCCATATCAGGGGGCTTCCCAGCCTCTCATCTGGCCAGGCTGCCTCCCTTATAGTCTCCCCATCCCACAGCACAATTCTAGTTGTTTCAGTCAGTACACAGGTCTCTAGGTACAGAGATGGGTAGAAACCAGAAGGCCACAGCCCATGAGCTCTCTTTTTGCTGTCAGTCAAACAATGAAAATAGAGTTTCACATCCCAAGGGTCTTTGGCTATGCCTAAGCTGAGTGATCAAGGGAAGAATCAACCAAACCTTGGGGCAAGAGGTGGGTGGGCACGGACAGGGGACCTTAGCTATACAAGCTTTGGGGCCTCCAGCTATACAGAGGGGAAAATGCTTTCTGCTTTCCCAGAGATGTGAAAAAGATCAACAAAGAGTTCTAAAGTCTTTAGAAGAAAGAAAATGGGGAAATAGGCATCTTCTCATTGCTACTTTTCAAAAACTCGATTCTAGGCTCAGGGGCTATCTCTTCTGGCTTTATGAGGGGTTTCTTTCTTTTTTTGAGACAGAGTCTCACTCCGTTGTCTGGGCTAGAGTCCGTGGCATCATCATAGCTCACAGCAACCTCATATTCCTGGGCTCAAGTGATCCTCCTGCCTCAGCCTTCTGAGTAGCTAGGACTACAGGTGTTTACCACCATGCCCAGCTAATTTTTTTGTTTCTATTTTTAGTTGCCAGGCTAATTTTTTCTATTTTTAGTAGAGATGGGGTCTTGTTCTTGCTCAGGCTGGTCTTGAACTCCTGACCCCAAGCAATCATCCTGCCTCAGCCTCCCAGAGTGCTAGGATTACCGGCATGAGCCACCTTGCCCAGCCATTATGAGAGGCTTCATCCCAGCCCCAAATACTCAGGGTTGCCCACAGGAGAGACACAGCCAAAGCCTGGAGTACAGGGCAGGGGCCTGACCCCATGCTAAAGTCTACAGCAGTGCTTCCCATCTTTTAAATGGCGCTACCACCCTCCAAGTTGTTCTAGCCAGAAACCTGGAACCTTACTACACATCCCTGTTCTCCTGTATCTAATCAATCACCAAATTATATTCATTCTATCTCCTAAAAGTTCTTGAATCCATTTACTTCTCTATATTTTCAATATTACTATAATGTCATTCTCCAGCTTTCCCCGTTTCAGTCAACAGTCTTCAGTGATGCCCTCAGAATAAGGTCTAGATTCCTACTTCACCTTGAACCTGCTTCAGTCCTACCCTTTCTCCTAGAATGTGCTTCATGTCCTTTCCCTTAACAGCCTAGCTCAGTCTTCCTTTAGATGTTAGCTTAAACATCATTTCCTCAAAGAAAACCCTAGATTTAGGTTGTATGACCAAACAGCACCTTGTTCTGCTCTTTTATAGGATTTAACACATTGAAATTATTTGTTATTTATGAGGTTATCTCTTTAGTGTCTGTTTTCCTAGATACACCGTACACACCGTGAAGTCAGGGACCATTTTATCTTGTTCACACATCACTGACTCTCCAGTGACTAGTACGTAGCAGGCATAATTTACGATACTGAATGTATATAAAAAAAAGAATGAAAGAGGACATTTGTACTGATTTCTGGAGAGAAGCTTATAAAGAATCATATCAGAGCACAAAGTGGGAATGTAGCAAACCTCTGCATCTACCTTTCCCTTGCAAAGGTAGATGTGCTACATTCCAACTCCAGAGAGCCTGAGAAGAGGGTAGTACCAATCTTATACCTAAAACCAGCCCATGTATAGGAACCTAAAGGCCGCCAGAGTCAGAAGATCCCAGAGAAGAATAAGCCCTGTATCTGAACGCAAACTCTTCTATCTTAAATTCTCACACACACCATGGTGCCTGGAAGAATGAGACTGGCTACCCTGAGGTAGAGGTAGTCCCCAGAGTGGACTCCACAGGTTGAGAAGGGAACAGCCAATGCAGGCATCTTAAAGCAGTATTAAGATCAGAATAGCACCCAAATTTCTAGCAATGTGCTCTATTTAGCTAATTAATCTAGGCTTATAGACTGGTTGTGCCTCACTCTGCCTAAAAATATCTCAAATGCTCTGTCTTTTTTCAGAAGTCCCACAACCTCCCCAAGATTTGCCCTGGAAGTGACAAGGCCTCCATGAAGCAAGACACTCCCTACCCTAGGTTTAGGTGGGAGAAGCACAGGGCTAGCTTGTATACCTGTCTGAAAACTCCAACCTGCCCATTCCCTGACTGAGATGCAGCCAGAGACAATCACTACAGCATAGGTTAGGGATGAGAAGTACACTCACTGCTCAGAGACTGCTGCATCTAGAGGCAAGTGATGCCAAGAAGCTAAACCTCAGCAGCATGGCTATGAAATTCAAGTCCCTTCCCGATACAAGTCTCCTCATTTTAGAAAAGACAGCTGTAGTCAACAGAACACTAAATGAGAACGCATCCTCAGCCTCAGAGCCAGAACAGACAACAGATTTGGAGACCTCCAGCCTTGGGGTTGGAAAATTGATTCTAGAGGTCAGTGAACATTGTGCTTCCCATTACCCCCCAAAAAAGAGTCGAGTTTCCTGCTTGAGTGCAGCCTCCTTGGGAGCCCAGGGTAGCAATCAAACTGTAATAGGACTAAGGTGCAGTGCCCACCATAGCCCTTTGCTCCTAAGAGGCCCAGAAGGGCCACGCCTATTTTGCAGGCCAGGAAACAAAAGAACGGGTAGTCAGGCAGTATAGTATACTTCCTCGCCTCCCCCCAGCAGCTGCTGTCTCAGGCAGCTGTTTCCAGCCTGTCTGCTCGATGCTATTAAATATTCATCAGATGCCTGCTAGCTTTAAACATGCAATGCCTATTAATCTGGAAAGCAGGAGGTACGTGTGGCTCTGGAGAGAGAGGAGGGGAAGGCTCATGAGGATCCAAGTCTTTTAACTTCGGAAACCAAGCCAAAGACACCAATCCTATACACCAAAGCTAGGAAATACTTTCAGTGTAAGCTGATCTTGTGGCCACTTAAGGTGCAGAGGAGAGAACAGGAGGCAACCAAGTAGGAGCAGAAAGACTTGGATTTAAACTGAAGTTCTTGGACTCTGTTGTCATCCTAACCTCTAGACATTAGTTTCTCACTCTGTGTACCAGGGACAATCCTTGCTTCACAGAGTCATTTGAGAGAATTAAATGGGATGCTGTATTATCAGGGGCCCCCAACCTATGGTGAGTTGTATATTTATTTCATTATATATTACAATGTAGTAATAATACAGTGCACAATAAATGTAATGCACTTGAAGCATCCCAAAACCATGCTCCCCCCCACCCCCAGTCCATGGAAAAATTGTCTTCCATGAAAATGGTGCCAAAAAGCTTGGGGATCAGTGCTATATATGATACTCTCAGCACAGAGTTAGAACACAATTAAGAGCTTAAAATGGAGGCTGGGATCTCATCCATTCAGCGGTGAAGCAAGGCCTTGCTTAAGAGCAAAGTTTCTATCAGTGGAGACTCAGAGTTTTGGTTTCCAATTAATAGGGTGGGTGTAAGGAACAGAATACGAGGAGATTCTCTTAACATGTGGCAAAGTCTTAACATTCCATCATCAAATAGCCCAAATACCTGACAGGAGTGAGGATTCTTTTTTCTGAAAGCAAAAGGTCTTGAGGCAAGAAGGTAAGGGGAGAAACCCCTTCACCCTCCCACAAAAGAGCAGTGCCACTTTCCCAAAGGCTTTCCTCTATTGCTTCCCTATGTTCCCTCCCTCGCCAGCACAATGGCAAACAGGTGTGGTTCAAGTCACCCTCATGCATCAGGCCTTAAATAGCTCCCTAAACTTTACAATAAAGTCCAAATTCTTTGCCTACTATTTAGCCTTCCAAAATTAGCACTAACCTACTCTTCTCACCTCGATTTATAGCTAATATTTGAGTGCCTAATACATGTCACATTGCATGTTTTATATGCATAAGCTCAATCTTCACAACCATGTTGTGAAATAAATATTATGCCCATTTCACAGATGATGAAACTGAGACTTGAAGAGGATAACTCACTTAAGGTTACAAAGCTAGTTAGATTAACCTTGGTGGAGGCAGAATTTGAAATCAGTGTGTTTAAAGCCATAATAAAGTCTTGTGCTATGCTATCTGTCTGCCTGTCAAATTCTTGATTATCCTTTAAGATTTGACTTAAATGTCACCCCGTTTCTCTGGTGCTTCCTAAGTAAGCCCCTTTCTCAGACAATTCCTCTCCTGCCTGGTATTCAATTTGGCAAGAGAACACGATTACACACTACTCAGTTTAAGACTTACTCTCTCCCATTATACTGAGTTTCTTGAGGGCAGGGACTGTAAACTGATGTAGACCTCTGACCCAACATAGCCAGCGAAAGGGCCTAACAGGCCTCAGCAAATCTTCTTCTTCTTCATCATAATGATGTTCCTGCAGGGGAAGCCTCCTTCCAGGACAGAGAATGACTGTACAGGATTCCCTGGTGTGGTTTTGGCTGACAGGTAAAAATCTTTCTGAATTCCAGTATATAATTGAGATTTATCACAGACTCTGAAATCAGAGTTTGAATCCCATCTCTGCTACTTATTAACAGCTGTGTGGCCTTGGATAAGTTATTTAAATTTTCCTGAGTCTCAGTTTCACCATGTGTAAAAATGGTATAATAATAATATCCACTTTACTGGTGGAAAAAAACAGAGTATGGCAGAGTAAATATTCAATACATGTTTGTGTTGACAAAATGAGGTAGTTAACTAAAACATTTTTTTCAAGATGCATCTTATATTTGATTTGAAAAGAAACCAGTGTGTCAGTTTAATTAGCAGCATTTTTTTTCTTTGCAATACTTAATGATACATCTTACACTAGTCTCTTACAGTCAATGAAATACGGCATCGTCTTACAGAAGCAGCATGCTTTCAGCATAGCGAATGGACTCTGGTGTACAATGTTGATGTGCACCTCCCCCTACTTGCTATGCAAGCAGAGTAAATTACTTCAATTCTCCTTGTATCAGCTGCCTCATTTATAAAAATAGGGAACACACAGTAGGCATTCAAAGTGAGTTCTTTCATCCCTTAACCAGGGAAAGCTGCCTATTTTCCCTATCTCACTTTTCCCCTTCTTTTAAGTGCAGTCAAAGGCAATGAACGGGGTGGACTGAGATACAATAAAATGAAGGAAAAAAATTAAAGTGCCTACTTAGTAGTAGCACTGCCAGCAACAGCAGGCTCTGTATGCTCACACAAAGCACAAGAATATATCAAGAGAAAGGGAGCCCATGTGCTGCCTAATGCATTTAACCCAGAAATGATCTTGGGGCAAAGCCTTAGGGGACACAACTTTAAGGTTAGAGGCCAGGGAGGCAGTACTTAAGTTTTCAAAACCCAAGCAAAACAGCCACCACTACCGCTATTACTCTTGTTCACTTGGTTCAGGCAGCATTCTGCATATATGTAGGCAAGAAGCCTTCTGTGACAGGCAGGCTGCTGTTCCTAAAACAAAAAACAGCCTAAGTCTGTTTCATCCTTGGTGGCCAGAAAGCCCTAGCAGCTGCAGATGTATCTCTAACTTCATTCTTAGCTTGGAGCAAGCAGTGGGATTTGGTGGGAGAGAGAGAGCAAAAGCTGACAAACCCTAAGGCCATATTCCTAGGTTAAAAAAAGGCTGAGAGTATTTCCTCAGCAGTAATCATCATTGCCAAGAGTCCCCTGGAGGCTCCATGGAAACTGTGGGAAAGGGAGAGAAGGATAGAAGAGGTTGATGATGGGAGATGGGCATGCTAGAGCCCAGCCCCTGAGCCTCTGGGAAACTACATATGGCCAGGCGTGGCAGGTAGGATACCTCATTCCCACTTCAGCAGCCTGCAGTATAATGCATATGATAAAGACACACTTTGTCACTAGTATCTGGGTTCAAATCTCAGCTCCACCATTTATAAGCTCTCAATGATGCCAAAATAAACTATTACTTATTATTGAACAGGTACTATGTGCCAGAAATTGTATTAAGCACTTTAAGTAATAACAACTTCAAAAGGCAGCAGACCTGTATACATCTACGGTCAGTTTCTGGCCAGGGTGCCAAGAACATCAATGGGGAAAGAATAGTCTCTTCAACAAATGGTGTAGGGACAACTGGATATCCATGTGTAAAGAATGAAATTTTTTTTTTTTTTTTGAGATGGGGTCTCACTCTGTTGCTTGGGCTAGAGTGCAGTGCTGTCATTAGAGCTCACTGCAGCCTGAAACACCCGGGCTCAAGCAATCCTCCGGCCTCAGCTTCCTGAGTACCTGAGAATACAGGTGCATGCCCAGCTAATTTTTCTATTTTTTTTTTTTTTTTTTTGGTAGAGATGAGATCTTGCTATGTTGCTCAAGCTGGTCTTGAACTTCAACTTCTGGCCTCAAGTGATCCTCCTGCCTCAGTCTACCGAAGTGCTAGGACTACAGGCATGAGCTACTGTGTCTTGCCTGAAGAATGAATTTGAGGCTGGGCGTGGTGGCTCACGCCTGTAATCCTAGCACTCTGGGAGGCCAAGACAGAAGGATTGCTTAAGCTCAGGAGTTTGAGACCAGCCTAAGCAAAAGACCCCATCTCTACCGAAAATATAAAAATTAGTCGTGGTGTGTGCCTATGGTCCCAGCTACTCAGGAGGCTGAAGCAAGAGGATCACAGCTTGAGCCCAGGAGTTTTGAGGTTACAGTGAGCTAAGATGATACCACTGCACTCTAGCCAGGGCAACAGAGTGAGACACTGTCTCAAGAAAAAAAAAAAAATTTGAAGTCCCACTTCACACCATATACAAAACCTAACATAAAATGAATCACAGACCTAAATGTAAGAATTTAAAACTAAAAAACTCTTTGAAGGAAACATAGGTGTAAATATCCCTGAGCTTGAGTGAGACAATGGCTTCTTATCTATGACAATAAAAGCACAATCTATTAAAAAAGCAACACATAAACTGCACTTCATCAAAATGAAAAATTTTTGTGCTTCAAATAAAGTAAAAAGGCAGCCCCCTCAATGGGAGAAAATATTTGCAAATCATATACCCGATAACGGTCTAGCATACAGAACACATAAAGAACTTACAACTCAATAATAAAAAGATAAATAATCCCATTTAAAAGTCAACAAAATATTTAAAGAGACATTTCTCCAAAGAAGATATATATAATTGACTAATAAGCACATGAAACATGGAAAGATGCTCAATAATATTAGTCATTAGGGAAATCAAAATCACAATGAGATACCACTTCACAACCATCCAGATGGCTATAATAAAATGTAAAGTAAGTGTTGGTGAGGATATGGAGAAATTGGAACCCTCATACATTGCTGGCAGGAATGGTACAGGCTCTGTGGAAAACGGTTTGGCAGTTCTGCAAAAAGTTAAACAGAGTTAACATACGACCGGGCAATTTCTCTCTTAGGTATATACCCAAGAAGTTGAAAACACATGCCTACACAAAAACTTGTACACAAATGTCCAAAGCAGTATTTTTCATAATAGCCAAAAAGCAGATACAACCCAAATGTCCATTAATGGATGAATGGATAAATAAAATGTGGTAAATACATATTAACACAATGAAATAGCATTTGACAGTAAAAATGAACAAAATACTGATACACGCTACAACATGGATGAAACTTGAAATGATTATGCTAAGTGAAAGAAGCCAGTCACAAAAGAGCACATATTGTATGATTCCATTTATATGAAATGTCCTGAACAGACAAGACTATAGAGACAGAAAGTAGACTAGTAGTTGCCTAGGGCTGGGGGGCTAAGTAGATTGGGGTGAGACAGATAAAGGGTATGGGGTTTCTTTAAGGGATGATAAAGATATTCTAAAATTGGAGTCCACTTGCTCAAGGATTCTTGGGCATGGCTCCAGGTAATAAACAAATAAAAAACAATATAGATTGTGGTGATGACTGTATGGCTCTGTGTATATACTAAAAACCACTAAATTGTATACTTTAAATGGGTGAACACTATGGTATATGAAATATATCTCAGTAAAGTTGTTACCCAAAAGCCCCTAAAAACCCAACTTTTTTTGTTACCAGGACAGTTAAGTCTGCCCAAAGAGAGATAGGATCACTTAAAAATCCTAACATGCCCTTTAATTGTATCAACAGAAGCTAACCACAGGCTGCAAACTGGTAGGCTAAGGGCCACATTGGCCTGCAGCAGATGAATTTTATTGGGACCAATACTATATTTTTAAAAACCTGAGTAAACATTAAACAATTGTACATAAAATCCTTTTTTTTTTTTTTTTTTGAGAAGGGGCCTCACTCTGTTGCCCAGGCTGGAGTGCAGTGGCAAGATCATAGCCTACTGCAGCCTCGAACTCCTGAGATCCTACCACTTTAGCCTTCTGCGTAGCTGGGACTACAGGCGTGAGACACTGTGCTTGTCTCAAATTTCTAGTTTCTCTTGAAAATCAAATCTTGCAAATCTAAGAAAAAACTTTTAGAGATGAGAGAGAAACAAGAATGAAAACAATCTCTAATTACTTAAAAGCTGTTGCTTCAGAGGTCCAAAGTAGAACCCGTATTAAGTGTTACTAAGGTGTAGGTCTCATTCAAAATGAGAGAAAAGGTCTAATACTTAAAAGCTGTCTCAAGTGCAATGAGCTGCTTTTAGAAATAATATGTTTCCTATCATTAGTAAGAAGTACTGCGAGACATGCTATAACATAAATGAACCTTGAAAACATGCAAAGTTGAAGAAGCCAATCACAAAAGGCACATGTAGGATTACATTTACAAGAGATGTTCAGAATAGGCAAACCCACAGAAAAGAAAGATTAGTGGCTGCCAGTTGTTAGTCCCTGCCAGGGCCCAGGGAGAACGGGGGAACTGGAGTGACTACTAACAAGTACAGGATTTCTTTTTGAAGTGATGTACATGTTCTGGAATTAAATAGTAATGGTTGCACAGTATCGTAGATATACTAAAAACCACTAAATTGTATACTTTAAAATGGTTGAAATGGTAAATTTTATGCTATGTAAATTTTATCTCAATTAAAAAAGAAGGGTAGAGAAGGACCAAATGAAATAACTCTCATTAATTATGTAGAACATTATGATGCACATTATGATAAATACTGGCTATTATCAACCTCATGTGATGATAAATGAGGCATAGAGAAGGGTTAAACGTTTTGTTTTTGTCTAAGGTGACAAAGGCTGAGATGAGGCAGAGCTAAGACAGGTACCCAACTGTGCCTTCTCTAAAGCTTACAGAACTGTAATAAAAGTCCACAGGTAGTAAGTGACAGAGCTACAGAAAACACTTGGCTCAACAGACTAAGCTACACTCCCAGAATAGGAGGACCACCAGCAGGTCTGGGTCTAGGAACAACGGAACCTGCCTTTCCAAGCACAAATCACAGTCCAAACGGAAAAAGAAATTTTGCCAAACTTCTGATTATCCTAGGAAGAGCTGAGATTAGATTCTCTGCATTCAGGAATTTCCTCCTACATTTTCTAGCCATTCACGTGACCTAAGTCAAACTTAGGACTTGCCGGGTACTCAGAACCATGCTCAGTACACACAACTCTCCTTTAAGCCTCCAGATCTCAGAGGCAGGTTTGGAAGACAAAGAAATTCCAAGAAGCCAAAGTTCACTGCCAAAGGTTCTATGTGCCTTTGGCTTACCTAGTTAGAGCCTTTGTCCTCAGTGTCATCCTAATGCTAACAACTCACTCAAAGCAGAGGGTAAAATGAGCCAGTTAGTTGTTTGATGGCTTCAGGCAACAGGAAGGTTCACTGTTGTCAGAGTCCCCAACTACACAAACAAGGGAGTTAAATTTAGGGCAAGTGTTCTTAGGAAAGGACCACTAATATTTACTATGTATATAGCACTGAATTGGATGGCTTTATAAATATTAGAACTCCTTCAGTTTGCCAACCACTGTGAGGTGTGCATTATCACCATCTTCCTTGCCCTGAAGCGGAAATAAGTGATTTGTTTTAGGTCACTAAACAAAATACCACTTGTAGATTCAGCTCTAGGTTTGCCAGGCTCCATGTCCCTTCTACTACACCACAATAACCCTATGAAGGGTCATCTAAGTATGAGAAATACCCCTTCCCTAGATTAAGGGCAGTATAGCATAGGGTTAAGATGATAGGTTCTGGCAACACATAAACTTGGGCTTGATTACTAGCCATACCCATCACGTGACCCTGGGAAGTTACTTAACCTCATTAAGTCTTTGTTACTTCTATAAAATAGACATTACTGGACAATTGTTTCTTGGCAGCCCAGCATCCCTTTCTCTTTCCTAATAACTCTCCAACTTCCTTTTGAGGAATTAGTTGTTTCTTACTGAATACTGATGAAGTAAAGGCATAGAACTCAATTCTCTCCCTAGAACTTGAATCTAGAGTAGAGGGAGAAAGAAAGCAAACAAAGCTGGAGTTTACCTATTCAAACAGTAGTGCCCAATCGCTATTACTAGTAGCCAATTCCTGCTTCAAGATCATTCCTCTGGTCTACCACTGCTATCAGTTTTCTGCAGCCACTATGGTTCCCATGCAGATTTTCTAGCCTTCACACTAAATCTCTAAACCCCTAACATCTTTCTAATAAAGTCCCTCTTATTTACATTAGCTACTTTGTTGCTTGCAACCAATGAACTCCAAATGAAACACTGCCTCATCAGGTTATTAACAGGATAAATAGAGTGGGATTCACTAGGTATAAGTTGACACTATTTGGTCTTATCAACCATTAGAAGTAAATTCAATATGGACTGTAAACCAACATATGAACATGGTCATGTTTTAAAGACAATACAGAAGACTGCAGGAAAGAGGAGCCCAGTGACTGCCTTCCAGGCATAACTGTTTTACAGTCATGATGAAAAAAGGCCCACAGTCCTCAACAGAAAGCTACCTTAACATACCTGACATGGGTCTTCACTACCCATTCTATTCCAGGAAATGCCTCAGGAATTTTCTATTACCTGAAAATGGAGAAATAAGAGATCAGTCTTTTGAAGAGGAAGTTTTAAAGACACACAAAATAAAAGATAAAGAGGTCCTGCATGCAGTTTACACATTACAGGAGAGAAACATGCAACTTTCAAGAAATTTTATGTAACATTTCATTGTGAATATCAATATGGGGACCTATAGGGACTCATCCTTATACATTTTAAAATAGCTGAGCAGAAAGCTTTACTTTGGGGTGCAGCAGGAGGTCTAATCTACAGTCATTGAAATTTTACAATGTGTCATTTAAGATGTCAGACTTTGTGCCCAGGTTACATTACAGTTCACTTGTGATGGGCAGGATTATTAAGAGTTATGGCTAATTTATGCGGCAGCATATGGTTTTTCTTTTTACAGCTATTTTTATTAAACAAGTTTTGCAAGTTTTAACATTAAAATTAACAGCTAAAGAATTGTTTATGCAAGTTGCTGTCACAGTTTATGTAAAAGAGAAATATGTGCTATTAAAATCAGACATTTAGGTTACCTTTGGTTTTTTGCGATGCATGTTAGCTTTACACATCCTGATTCTCTTGCGATAATTTTCCTTTAAAAAGGGGGGTATAGAGTGATCTCTTTTCATCAAAACAAGACATAATGCCCTGAAAGCTGACTTCAAACCATGGTTGAAAATTCAGTTATTTACACTTTATCACAATCTACAAATACATTTTTTTTGTTGGTGTGTTTTAAAAAGAAAAAAAAAATGTCCATCATGCACTGCTGCAGGCAGCTTGGCACTTCATACAAGAGGATTTTTCACCCCCGAGCAGTTTAGGTGGCTCTCTTAGGGAAGGCATGAGAACCCTGAGAATTAACATAGAGTAGAAATGGGGCCAACCAATTCCAACATTTCCTCTCTTGGTCTTTTAGGAGGGAATTCAGAGCCAGCCTATCATGCCAGACCCTGCCCCAGCTGAGTTATTAACAGCATTTCTGGGATTGGAAGGGAAACCCTTACAAGTACCCAAGATTTGCCAAATTGTCATATATAAAGACAAGAGCTATCCCTTTCTAAGCTTACAGAAATTATTTCGTGTCACTCTTTAGGGCCACCTGGGAGCCCTATAGAAGGTACAAATTAGGACAACTGGCACTTTAAATGCTGAGACCTATGTATGGAAACCAATCCAAGTTTTAGCTCAGTTGGGTTTTTCTCTCCAGAAATTAGAACTTTTGACAGGATTTGGATACAAGTGCTTTCAACAACTTCCAGGGGGTGAAAAAGCTTTGGTTATTTTTAAACTAAAACTTAACAACTCCATAAACTTTTTTTTGGTAAACTTAAAATAAAATCCCCCCCACCACTTTTAAGAATGTCTCCAACTTTTAACAAGCCCATTAACTTTAGAGTTAATTTAAGTTTATTTGAAAGAGAAAACTATTTTATTGTCCACCCAAAAAAAATGACAATTCATCACATTTACTTTGATTAAAAAAGGACTAAACTTTATTGACAAAGTGCTGCAGACATTTTGACATAAGTTTAAGCTACCTATTTAGGCAGACTTAACACATGTAGCATTTAATCTTCCGAGAACAAAATGGGGGGACAGTACAAATCCAATTAGGACTTTAACTTATGTACAAAGTGGATTTTGATTCCTTTTTCATTCAGCTGCAGTGTCCCTTTTTATATCATGCTAGTGTTGAGACATACTTGACTATCTTGGGAACAATTCAACATTGATAGCCATCATCTTAAGAAAATCATCAGCTTTTGGCCTCAGTGTCCAAGTGAGCTTTTCACATGAGTGCAGAAATCTCAGATGGACAAAATACTAGTCTTCTTAAATACTGAAATTTTAATTATTAGTGCTATGACTAAAAGATTATTCGTGGCTACAAAGCTCTGCATCAAAATCAATTCAGCTGGCCATCCCCTCCCCCCAAATCAACCTCTTCAAAAACTACTCTTCCTCCCCCTAAGTATCTCTCAACACTGTATGTCTGGGGCTAGATTTCAAAACCCACATAATGAAAAAGTCAGTTTTACAAGCCTAATTTTGTTTTTGTTTTTAATATCAATTAACGTTAAAAATTGCATCAACTATTTAATTCATGAGGATCTTTCGTATTAAAATTTAGCCTTAAGATTCAACCGCCATGTGCTTTTAAAGGAAACATTTTTTTAGAGACGTCTGAGCTCACTTTTACATGGTGGCACCTACTGCCGTTAACATTTGTGATTTTAAATCTTAAACAGCCCTGAATTTTGAAATGTAGCCTAGTTTGGGATTCTGCAACTACAACTTTACGGGATGCCTCAAATCAAAACTAAGAGAAAGTTAACAAGTCTTTACTTCAGAACCTTTAAGCAAGCAATGTCACTTTTGAAACTAACAGGTTTGTGGTTTTTTTTTTTTTTACTCAACTTCTTTTTTTATTATAAAAGGTACACTTCTGTTTATATTTAAACAACAAAGAAAAAAGCATCTACACACTTAAAAAATTAATTCGATATTCCTAAATCTATTTTAACTCATTTTAAAATACTACATACAGAAGCCAGAATGCAGAGTTAAGAATGGAATAAGGTGGGGAGAAGAAGGGGACCACGAAGAAAAACACTTAGACAATTACTTGTCTGTTGTGGGTAAAGCAACAGGAATCCTGGGAGATACAAGAAATCAGTAACAACTTTGCTCATAACTGATATTTTCCCCTCATGTTTGTTTTTAATAACGTCCATATGGGTGCTCTCTGTATGCTCCCTTCACTGGCCTAGCTGGAGGGGCCTTCAGCGATGGCCTGGTCCCATTCCAGTCGTCCTGGCCTGTGGGGAAAACAAAGACAGTAGGTCACATGGTATAAAGATCACCAACACTATTTTTCTTCCAGTCTCTTGACACCTCCCTGGTGGGTCCTTGCTCACTATTCTGCTTGACCCTCTTGAGCAGCCTGGGCAATTCCCCATAGTTTCGAGTGGAAGGACAGAAGAGAACAAATCAGAAAAGGCTGGCATTGACTCTGGAGTAATCTCCAGCAGTGAGGTTCTCCACAAGCAACATGATCTATCCTCCAGTCTCCAAACCTCGAAAAAACCAACACCTTGCTTGAAGCAGTGAAGGGGTTATTCATCTTAGTGGGTCTACAACGACCTTTCTTGTTCCCAAAGCAATCTGACAGGCAGCCTCAAGTAAGGTGCCAAAACTTCTGGAAGTCTTTCATATTAGTAACATGCAGCCCCCTTGCCATGCATCAACAAGTCAGGTTTTCCCGTGGAGAAGTGTCCTCTCTGGCTGTCTGGGAGAAAAAAGGGCAACCACCAGCGGAGCTGACACTCATTGATCCGGTGGAGGGAAATGCAGTCAAATGTTGCATTTAGAGCACTATTAAGGAGAATTCCTTTTTTTTTTTTTTTTTTTGAGACAGAGTCTCACTCTGTTGCCCGGGCTAGAGTGAGTGCCGTGGCGTCAGCTTAGCTCACAGCAACCTCAAACTCCTGGGCTCAAGCAATCCTTCTGCCTCAGCCTCCCAAGTAGC
>CAUYRT010070560.1:0-87619 GCA_963574885.1 Lepilemur ruficaudatus | reverse complement strand
CATAAAATTTCCCTCTTTCCTTCTTGTGTCACACAAAGAACTTAATTCATAAATCTTCCCTCTTGCGATTTCATAATCCTTCAGCCTTATTCTTTTCATTGCATATAGGAATTAGATTGTCCCACGCCAAGAGGGAAATTCACTTCTTACAATGAAACTAAAATGCATGACTTGGATGCAGTGGTCAAAAAAATGCAGGGTTGGGGGCATGCAGGGTTGGCAGGCAAGGGGGCCATTTTCTCCCTCTTCCTTTAGACTTCTGGCTGACTTAAGCTCCTAAACTATTTTGTCAAACATTTAGTCTTAGTCCAAAACTGAAGGGAGATGGAAAGGGTCAGGACGTCTGGCTCCATGCCAGGAAGGGCGATACCTTGTGGTGCACAGAGGAGCAGGGTTGATTTTCTTATATTGGGCACATGCCTGTGCATATTATCGTCACCTAATTCCTACAAATAGGTAGACTCCACAGTGACAGAAGTGTAGTAGGACCAGATATGTATATAAATGATGTTTTATATTAAAAAGCTGCAGTAGTATTTATATTTGAGTACATTATACAATATATACAAATATAGATATCTTGCAAGTAGATTTGCCAGTACGTATAGTAATGTCAGGGAGGAATTCTGGTATTAGTTTTTTCAAATCACAGACATATGACAGGCTGTATTAAGAGCATCAAATGAAATTTCAATTTTATTGTCAGTTAAGTTTCATGTGCTATGGGTTATGTTTCAAAACCTGTTCTCCCTAAACTGACTAGAGCTTTTTAGTGGGTGAATAAACTTAATATCAGGTTAAACTGAAACATGTTTACACATTTGATAACTGAGTTACCTTCATATTTATAAAACTGCTTTGTAGTCATCAAAATGAAAAATATGCTATGATTTAATTGCCATTGAACTTCCATTTGTAGACTTATGAGGGATTTTGAACAGGTGTTGTAGAAAAGCACATTTTCATTTGCACAACTTCAGTATCAATTTCAGATATCCTACTAACTGATATTTTATTTTTCTGTAATAGGGATATTTAAAAAGTATAATTTTTTTGAAATTGCAATATAAAGATTAAATAGCATGAAAAAGAGTTCTGATTTACTTTATTTGATTAATTTCTTAAATATTACTTTTTTTGTTTTTTTTTCAGTGAAGAAAGATTAGGAATTTTTGATTTGATATGTGAGGTTACTCTGGTTAGAATCTAAAGGTGACTAACACTGACATCCCCTCCTAACTGAACCATTTTCTGAAAGAAAGTGTCAAGAAATACATCCATGAACATTTGCCCAGAGAGATGAGGTGAAAGGGAAGAGAGCTGCTGTCCTTTACCTTCTAGAAAGTACTTTGTTACAGCACCTGCCTGGGTTTTGTGGCCATGGTTAACTACCAGTACCCAGGCCCATTGTAAACCTCCTGGGCTTAGAGCTCAGCTGTAAAAATGTGTTCTGCAAGAGAAACCTGGCATGTCAAATAGAGAGAGAAGGGAAAGAAGAACACTGATACAAATGTGCAGGGTAGAATTCCTCTTGCCCAGGGATCCTCAAACCCTGATGGAGAGAAAGACCTCGAAGAACAGGTTCTCCTCCAATTCTGGATTTCCATCTCCTCCTTTCCCCACACACAAGGACCTTGCCTTATGCTAATTGATATGAAAACTACCATGGGAGACATTCTTTAGAAGGAATGTTTCAATATTAAGAAATCACATTATATCAAATATTACTATGTAAAAAACACATTATATCATATGCCATTATTAATTCATGCCAGAAACCAGTATATAAACTTTATCATATTAAACACACTAATATTTAAAAAGCTTCCAGACTATAACCAGGATCCTTGCCAAGAATATCATGAGCATGTCTAGGATATCATTCAGCACTCTTTATGTTAGAATTTTAAATTCTAAAAGTGAAAAACACTGGACTACATAATACAAGAGGAATAAAGATACTTTGTAGAAGCTTTCAGTTAGGCCAAAGATTATTACCTACTCTTGTCTGAATATTTGCAAACTCTAAAAATGTCTCTTTGAAGAGATACATGACTCTATTGCAGACCTTGTAACAGATTATATAAAAAGATAGATTTCTTAGTTCAGCAATGAAGAATCACTGTAATAAAAATACTTTCCTTCCATCTACCATCATTTTTATAGCAGAAAGAAAAAATTTAATGAGTTTAACTGGTCAGTACTACAAAATATTTCAGGGCACATAATAAATTTGAGGAAGTATATTCATAAATCTCTTCAATTTCTAAAACAAAGCATTTAAAATAAACATCTAAATGGAAATGAATGTTGTCTCTTAAAATGTAAAATTAGGTAATTACCTAAAATATAGTCTGTTGTAACTGAATCTGATTAATCTGTATCATTCTATTAATAAAATGGTATTAATTAAAGATGCAGAGAAAAAAGAAATTCTTAGATAATTTATTATAATTCTAGATAAAATTATACTTATCAAACACAAACCTTTTCTAAGAATGCAAATTTAGCTCAAATATTCAATATCTTGACTTTTATTTATTGGATAAAAGATCTGAATACCTAATTTAAAGAAGATTTAATTATCTAATTTTTGGTTAGATTAATTACTGCATAAATTCCGTAAAATCTTAACTGGCTAAAACTGAATTACTTTTTATTTAATAGACATTTTCCAAAAGGTGTGAAATGAAAAAAAATTCATACCTGATTTTTAAGTAATCGATGATTGCATTTGCTTGTTTTATATCAAAGACATTCCCTTTCTCACATTTTTGTGAATGAGTTGGTCCAATTTCAGCCATGACTTCCCCAAGCCATTTTATGCTCTCCTCTAAGGACATGTGTAGTGCTGAAAAAAAAAAAATACAGGGAAATCTTAAGCATTATTTTGATAGATGTTTTCAGAACAAAATAATCCAAGATGTCCTTACTGTGCCAAAATTTACTTTAAGCATTTGTAAAAATAAATGGTAAAACTCTACTTGTTTTTCTTAATAAATTATTTTGTATAAAAGAATAGCAGCTGACAGATCCAACAATTGTAAATTATTGTAATGCTACAAATTGTCTGCAGAATTATGTTTCTATTTTCAGATGCAAAAAAAAAATAATTCAAAATCTATCTAAAGATTACTTTAAAATGAAAAGAAGTTTTTTTTTTTTGTTTTGTTTTTTTTACAATCTTAGAATAAAAGCATAAATGAAAATTACAAAAAGGTGGGTTGACTGAGCTGGTGAGGAAGACCTAGATGGTAGGTTGATCCACTGGACAGTAGTGCTGAACTCCAAGTGAGTGGATTCAGCCAACAGTGGGCTTTAGCCAATTGCTAGCATGTGGAAATCTGGGTCTGAAGATTTTCAATAGAATCCAGAAATGTGGATTTTTTATGTAAAACATGAAGATACTTTTTTCTTTTCCACAGCTACAGACTTAAAACGTTGCATAAGCTGTTTCTCTCTTTTGTGCCCAGGGGTGCTGGGGAGAACTGGATGACAGTGCACAGAGTGACACAACCTTGCTGCCATCGCCACCAGCATGCAACTCAGTGATTCTAGTCCACGCTCTTACAGCTACGAAGCTACAAACAAACAAAAACACCCACAACTCTCTGCTGTGGCATTTGCCCAGTGGAAAAAGAAGTAGACAAATGTCAAAAACCTTAGACCTAACTTTTAGAGTGTCTATAATAAAAATATAAACTTCCATCTTCTCCTCATTTGGTTTCATTATGCTCCCTGTTACATGTGGCAGGCAAAATATTATTAACAATCGACACACACAACCCTTGCCACTCCTCTGGCAGATGGATCTAGGTAACTGGAGTGTCAGAGTGTCCTTTATTGGCTGACAAGTGATGGGTGTGTGGACATAAAACCAAGGAGCCTAGAGGTGGAGAGTTGAACGGCTCTAGAGAAAATGAGGCTGTGGCCTGGCTGCTCGGGGAAGGTCAATGTCACCTGGGGCCCCGATGTAGGCCGGTTCTGGGGTGCATTTTGCTGCCCCATGTGGGCTCCACCAACCAAATCTCTGTCTCTTTTAGGAAACCATTGGTAAACTTTCCACTTCTTCTAATGGGGTCGATTTGGGGGCAGGGGTGGAGACGAAAAGAAGTTTTGAAAACAGGGTGATTGTTGGACCAACCACTTCTGGTTACACAGCTACCCTTTCTTGCTTGGATGTAAGTGCCATACCCCAAAAACCACTATTACTAATAAAATGACAGTAAAGTAATTTTAAATATTAGGAAGATACTATACGCATTGATTTGTAATTCATTTAGTTTAGATTCTTTTTTTACTGGTAGGAATTAGAAAGAAGCATAAAACTATATAACAATTAAAATCTGGTTTAATGAATTACAATTGGTCCATTTCTCATAGCCTCTCTCCAGATCATCTTTTATGTCTGTCAGATACACTGAATTAT
Source organism: Lepilemur ruficaudatus (assembly GCA_963574885.1). Classification (NCBI taxonomy): domain Eukaryota; kingdom Metazoa; phylum Chordata; class Mammalia; order Primates; family Lepilemuridae; genus Lepilemur; species Lepilemur ruficaudatus. Next base: position 83,190 of record CAUYRT010070560.1, on the reverse strand, counting down.
TGTTGGAGAACTAGGCTTTCCTATGTCATTCTAAGTGGAATTCAATTATTATTGTACATTTCTCTTTCCACGATAAACTGATTTTGAAAATAATGGAAGTAACTTCAGAAATGAAAAATCTGTTGGATAAAAGCAATTTATAAATGAATTAAACATCTGAATCATTTTACTAGTAAAATGATATTAATTAGAGATGCAGAGAAAAAAGTAATTCTTAGATAATTGATTATAATTCTAGGTGAAATTATACTTATCAAACACAAAAAATACATTTATATGACTATTTCCTTATGCTGAAAAATAACTGACTCCAAAACTGGTTTTTTAATGTCTAATGTCTTTCTGTAGATAATTGCTTTAAAAATTAGGGAAGTTATCATTTCATTTATCTAACTGAAATATTTGCTCTTTTAAAAACCACATTTAGTGATGTGATTAAAATACGAAAGATTAAACCACTTAAATAGTAAGGGCTATTAGAAATTAAATTTATTCTTGAAAATTTAGGGTAATGAAAGAACACATTAGATTTAGAATTAATTGGAAAACTTAGGCTGATACCTTGTAACTGACACTTACTAGCTAGGCAACCTTAGTTTCATTTTCTTTACCTGTAAAATGAGAATACACTAGTACCTATTTTCAAAATTATAGTGCTGTTGTGAGGATCAATTAAGAAATGCATGTGAAACTCTCGGCAAACTAAAAGATACACACACTAACATATTACATGTATATAGTGCTTTCTAGAATTCAGCCCAAAGGCAGAAACATTTGATGTAGTAGTTAAAAGGATGGGCTCTCACTAGGGTTGACCCTGTCTGACCTTAATAAGTTATCTAACCTCTCTGACTCGTTTATTTTTCTCATAAGATGGTATGTGAATTAAATAAGCAAATATTTGTAAAATATTTGCCACTGTGGCTGGTACAAGTTAATCCTACATAAATGGTAACTGTATTTATTATTCCTATTTGGGGGGGAAAACAATTTAGCATCATAGGAATTAAAAAATGTTTTATAGTTACTATGAATAATATTCATGTGATACACAGGGGAAAGAATCTAGGCCTGTGGACCTGGATAAAGGCCAAATAGCTAGTCTAATCCTATATAGCTTATCCTTGGTCAGACCCTAGAAAAACTAGACCTCACAATGTATACTGTTAAGATAACTACAGATTCTCTGCCCTGTGATCTTTTAGTTTGACCCAATTTGATTCTAGATGGGTTGACTGCAGAATGCCTTGTAGATATGCAGCACAAATTTGAGACAAGGATCAGATCAGAAACCAAGTTAGCATGAAATGCGGTTCTCACACTAGATGGCCCCCTGCAGGCCAGAGGGTGCTCTGCAGGGACTTTTTTCATTAAGACATTGCTGAATGGGAGTGCTATGTGCTCAGGACTCTACCACCACTTAGTTAAGTGTAAACATCCTTTACCTCCTACCTTGGCACACCTGACTAAAATTACATTCTTTCCTGCTGATAACTATAACCTTGTTAAGTTTAAAGGTTTGAGGGTTTTGGGGTTTCTTTTCCTGCCAGAAGGAAAAACTAGATTCCTTGCTTTTTTTCTGGTTAAGTTCTACATGTGTATTTTCACTCTCTTCCGGTTTGTGAGTAGCTGGATAGATCCTGTTCAAGTTTTAGAAACTCATTTTTGTACTGATATTAACAACATAAACTTTCACCGAGAAGAAATATTCTTGAGTTAGTTATAAGTTACGGAAAAAGTTTAAAATGATAGCACCTTTTCAAATTTGGTATGTGAGATCCATGAAAATTTTTACTTTCTTTTGTTTCTAGTTTACAGATATGCAGCTCAGAGGGTGCAAAGCTCAGGAATGTCTATGTCATATATTCTCTTTTAAAATGTAATATTTGCATGGGTGATATATTCATGTTTCAAAACATATATATGAAGAAATATTGTGAAAAGACTTCCTGCAACCCCTGCTTCCCACTTGTCCAGTTCTCACTACCCTTCCCCACGGAGTAATTTTGATTATTATTTTTTTCTGCATTCTTACAACATTTCTTTGTGTACATACTAATAAAAAATATATAAATTCTTATTTTTGTCTCTTTCATAAACACAAAAGCACCTTGCTTAACTCAATAACAATATATAGTCTCCCATAAATAGAAATCTTTCTCATTCTTTCCTTTTTATAGCTGCACAGTATTCCATTCTAGGGACAGGTTAATACCTACTGATAAACTGAATTTCAGCGTAGTTTTAGATTTACAGAAAAACTTCAAGAATATCTCAGAGTTCCTAAATATTTAGAGGATGGCTGGCACTGATAAACTTTTTAAGTGAAATTAACATATCTTTGGCAAATTGATTAAGAGAACTTTAGCCTTGTTAAGTATTATGTGAGATTTTATAAAATCAATGATAATATGAAATATATCTTTGCTATAATCAGAAAAACCCCACAATTTTCACTGAAAGAATTACAATAAAATCAGGAACATTTGCTTAAGAACCTTAATTTAGATGGAGGACTAAATTTTCTTTTCTTAAAAGAGAGCAAAAATAAAGTACTTACTTTTAAGATTATGAAGTAACATATTTAGTAAAGTCATAAATTTTGAATACTGAATAATAGAAAATTCCATTCCTCTAGCCCACAAAAATCCAGATACATAATAATCTAATAGAATGGCATCCTTTAAACAAGTTTGAAGATTTTTGAAATTCAAAAATGTTCCCAGTTTCCTGTAACAAAAAGAAAAATCCAGACAATAAATCAGATTAGATATTGAATAGCTCCTTTTTTAAGTTTTAAAATAGTATTCTTCTTGAATTAAAATTATGCAATACCCATAATCTAAAAGTGTACAGTCACATCAAAATTCGTAAGACTAAAGAAACATTCAAAAGAGAAACAGAGTGTGAGTGCATAAGGGTACAAACTCTTCTGTCCCCTTCCTCCTCTTCCTCTTGATTTTCTAATTCTCCTCCTTCATCCCTCCTCCTCTACCTCCTTCTTCCCTCTTTGACATCCAATAACTGTACTAGTATCCTTTTCCTCTGAAATTCAATGTCTCTTTTTATTCAAACAATTAAGTTTCTTTTATTTCTGAAAATATTCTGGAATTATATTTTAAATATTCTGTTTTCTTTTTTAAAGAATTCCAATTATGTATGTTTTATTCATTTTTTTCCTAGAGCTATGATTTTTCTCTTTAATCTTTAAATTTTTTTTTTCAAATCTGTTTCCCTTTTATTTTGGATACTTTTCTCATTACTGTCTTCTTTGTCCGTAAGTGTTTTTTCACCAGTATTATTTCTTCCTTGGGCAGCTATGAATTTCACCTCAATTTCTACACGATCTTTCCTTTTCTACTCTCTCTCTCTTTTTTATTTTTTACATGTTTTATCACCTTTTATTTCTCATGATCTCTTCCTTGAGCTTTTGTATCACCAAAATACTCTTGTGATTGCTTCCCAAGTTTTCTTTGAATTCATGATAAAATATTTGATCATATATTTTGTCTGCTTATGATTATATATTTCTGTGTTGTATAAGCTATTTATTTTTCCTATCCCTCTTACCTTTTTTCTTGCAATGTCTTTGTATGCATATTCTCTGTTAATTACTTATCTTTGAATGAAGTGAGATTTTGTCCCTGAATAGCTACTTTCAGGAAATACAATGGAGGTGGAAACCTGATCACGCATGTTACAGACTAGCAGGCATTTTCTGTATGAAGTAACTTTGTGTCAATTATTCTTTCATTTCCCCCCCTTTTTTTTTCTTTTGGTAACTAGTGGGGGAAACGAAAGAGAAGTATGGATAGGCTCTCTTCACCATCACATAAAACAGTCTATTTCCTGTGACACAAAAAGCATCTGCTTCTAGCCTGCCCACCCTGGTCCTGCTATAGCAAACAAGGTTCTTGGAATGGCACTTTAAGGTTTTCTCCTTCCGGGGGAATAAGTAGATTTTTTTAGCTCATTCTAAGCTCTGCAACTATGTGTATCCTTCCTTATATTTCCTCCTGCACTTCTGGTTGGTGTATAACAATTGTGCCAATCATCTTTATATTTTGCGGTTTGGGCTTTCAACATTCTTCTGGTTTTGACAAAGATGGAATTGGTATTTTCTTGTTGCTTTTATGAAATTTCAGAGGGGGAGGTGTGTATGTGACAACTTTATACTGCCATCTTCATAAAAGGAAGTCATTATTATTCATAATAGTGAAATAAATGATATGATCAGAGTAATAAATACAACAGGATTAAACAAATATTGGGAACAAATAAAGCTGATGTTGATATGTGTTTAACTAACTCTCCAACATGCATTTCATCCATAGTGGTATCAGGGTAGACCTTAAACCCAAAAGAGAGTTCTGATTATTCCACGCCAATCCCTGTCTCTTTCCCATAAAGTCTTATAAGGCCATTCAGTATATGGCATGTCTCTATAATAATTACTGTTCTATAGCGGGTACTCTCCTAAATTTTTCTAAATAATTCATAACAGAGGAGGAGGTTCCTTTTCTTCTGTTGAACAAAAATAAAAAAGAGTAAATAAGTGGCTTCGATTGCTACTGGCAGCCATCTTGTAACCACAAGAAAAATCAGTCCTAAGATTAAGTCTCATTTCTTGATGATACTGTTTAGGCCTTGACTCAACCAACTCTGAAGTCAACTATCTCTGAAATTCCTGTAATGTGATATGTTATACACATATGTATATATATGTGTAAGTATATACTTTTTTATTTTTTAAGTCAATATGATCTATTTTTTATGTTGCATGTGACTATACATTTTGATACATTTTGCCAAGTATACAACTCAACTGGCAGATACATATATAAATGGAAATCTTGGTGGTGGTGGTGGTGGTGGGGTATTACTGTACTAATCAGGCATCTTTAATTTGCACTGGACATCATTCAGCAAGATTTATTTTTCAATGTTTAACGTATAGCATCATTAAGTCTTAAATGAAAGTCAGTAAGAAAACTTCTACAATAACACAACTTGTGGCATTGTTATGAAATAAATAAGTAGGCCAATGGAACATGTAGAAAGCCCAGAAACAGACCCAGTATGTATGGGAGCTTGGTGTATGACAGAGGCAGTATTTGAAGTCAGTGAAGGAAGCATGAGCTTTTCAAAAATGGTGCTGGGAGAACTGGCTATCCATATGGAAAATGAAATAAAATACTATCTCACCAGACACAATACAATGAAATCCAAGTGGATTAAAGATCTAAATGTCAATAGAAAACATTAAAAACTTTTAATAGAACAACATATTTCTGACATTTGGGTAAGCCAAAATTTCTTAAACATGACACCAAAAATACAAACCATAAAGAAAAAGACCAATACATTAAATAGAAGAAAAAAAAAACTCCTGGATGACCAAAGATGATATAACTAAGTTGAAAAAACAAACTGGAGACTGGGGAAAAAAATGTAATGAATATAATTTTAAAAAATTAGTATTTAGTAAGGAAGGAGAAGTAGGAAGCCTTCACATACTCTCCAGTCTTATCAGTAAGAGAGAGCTCTAAATAGAGTTGGTAATATATCAGGAATATACATTCCCAAATGGGCTTCGATGTCCTCCATAGGTTAAGAACCTAGAGTACAAAGAAATGATTGAGACCTTTCCAAACTCTAATTATCTTTTGCAACAAGTTCCTAAAATTGGAATTGCTGGGCTATATTTGACATAGTGAAATATATTGTTAAACTTCCCTCCAGAAAGGCAGTGCCAAAGAAGTCTTTGATCAATACCATACAAAAAGGTCCACTTCCCCCTACTACAATCTAGTTTATATTTTGCCCATAATTTTAATATCTATTAATCTAATAAAAATTACTATCTTGTGAATTTCTTTGCTTATTCATTAGATTGGAATCCTTTCTAATGTCCTCCATTGGTTGCTTTTTTTCTTGTGAATTTATAACAGCTTTTTGTATGCTTCTGATACTAACCCTTTGCATTTGTAATAGAGTTTTTAGAAGTATTTTGTTATCTGACATTCAATTTTATTTTGGTGAAAAAAGGAAATTAGGTTACTTTTTTTCCCTATTTGCACACCTATTTCTGTTGACATGATTTAGAGTAATTCTGTCTATTATCATATTAGATTTTATTTTAATTTTAAATGAGTCCCATGCTTACTGCCAGGCTTCTTATATCAGTTTCTCATTGGCAGTTTTGTTGTTATTTTAAATTCACCAATAAATTGATTTGTCTTTTAGCTGGGTTATAAGGTAGATTTTTCAATAAGACCACATGGATAACTGTATTTTCTGAGCTGTTCCATATAATACAGTGTCTTTTGCAACTATAACTAAACAACAACTCAAAATAGAATTTTATTCTGGAATCACATTCTCTTGACTCCCAAAATTTTGGTTACTTGTCATTCCATGGATTTCTGCTGCCTAAAGTTGCTAAGGAAAAGTCTGAGACCTGTTTGATTATTTTCTACCCCAGGTGACTTGCTTTATCCTGGAGATAATGCATAAAGCTTTATTCTTCTAAAATATTAAAATCAAAGCATGTATTTAATGAAGTATAAATTATTTTTTCTGATCCCACCATTTTGGATGTATGTTCTAACATCTTCTAGTTGCTTTAATCTGCATTTTGTATAAGTTTTCTTAAATTTGTCTTAGACACTACTTTCCGTACTACTGACTGACTTTCAGCAAGGTAAGTCCTACATTGGTTGTATTACTATTATTATTATTACTTTTTTATAGACAAGGACTCCCTCTATCACTTAGGCTGGAGTACAGTGGCATGATCATAGCTCACTGCAGCCTTGAACTCATAGGCTCAAGAGATCCTTCTGCCTCAGCCTTTTGAGTAGCTGGGACTGCAGGTGTGAGCCACCAAGCTAGGATAATTTTTTAAATTTTTTTTGTAGAGATAGGGTCTCACTATGTTGCCCAGGCTGGTCTTAAACTCCTGGCCTCAAGTGATCCTCCTGCCTCACGTCCCCCAAGTTCTGGGATTACAGGCATGAACCACCACATCCAGCCTTTGGGTTGTATTCTTTATTCCTAGTTCTAAAATTTCTTATTTACATATTTTGTTATCTCTTCTTTAATCTCTCATTGTGTGGAATTGAGGCTCTCTTTAACCATCAGCTTTTGCCTAACATTTTCTGTTGTTTCTAGCAGTTAGTTTTCCTTCTAAGTGTACTCATCCTCTGCCATCTGCACACTATATGTTTTTAATTAAATATTTGACCTGAATATTTGCATATGTTTTTTGCTTGTATTTTTCAATGTTTAATTATGTTTGAATAAAGACAACTACTTGCCTGAGAATACTTTGGTGAAATCTCTTTAATCTCCCTTCACCTCTGCTCTCCCCCACACCCCTACACCACTTTCCCTAGTGCTATCTGAACCTTCCCCTTTAACTTGAACTACAGGGCTAAGAACTTACCGCTTTCATTCTTTCCTCAGTCATTTCACTCCAAATGAGATTATGCAGGGAGGCATCTGGAGCAAGGTGCTGCTGCATTTGGAATGTAAAATTTCCATGTATTTTACTGGCAAATATGTAAACCTTTTCTCTGGGGATTAGGAGAAATGGAACAGGGGAGAGGGGAGAGATGGCCTCAGCTGCGGTGGAAGAGATGTAGGGAAAGAGAAAGATGTTTCATTGTGTTTCAGGAAGTGTTGCTGCAGTGATGATAGGTGATGTGCCTATCTACCTTGTCTCATTAAGAATTTCAGTAAAAATATTATATTATTCTCGCATGTTCTTAAAATTGGAGTGCATTTTACTCCTTAAATACAATGACATGCAGAAATAAGCCTTAAGGCAAGAGCTAAACAGCTCATGGAGGCCCGGTGACAGAAAGGTTATTAAAGATGTCTCCATGCTATTTTTGTGTTTTTATAGTTATTTTCAAGTTAGTTCCTATTCTTTTTAAAAAAAATTGGGGTGGATCTGTACATAAAGTCAGAGTTACATTAAAATATGTACGACTGATAGTAGCTAAGAAATCATGAGAAATGTAACCAGACATTTACCTCCTTAAAGTGTATTCCAGAAATATGTTTTAATGATACTTTAATGTTTCATTTGGTTGGCTGCTTTCATGGAGAGCAGTGTTCAATTTTAAGAGGTAGGTAAATGTGCTGATTTTTTATGATTTATTTAAATAGGTTTACAGCCTTGTAGACTTTATGATTTTCACATACTTCTGTCACTTGGTGACGGGATACCTAAATTATACTTCTGCCATTTTGAAAGGCATATAAACCCCATTTATAATAATGCTATTTTAAATTGAAAGTGAGTGAGTGATTACAAATATTTCAGGATTACTGTTACAAAAATCAAATAAAGAATCTCAAGAAAATTGCTTTACAAAGAAATGGCTCTTAACATAATAGTGATGTTATTTATCCAAAGACGCTGTCCTAAATTTTGAGATTACTGCAAGTAATTTCTATATTAATGAGACAGTCTAAAATGATCAACCTTCTATTAAACCTGGCTGCCTTTATATTGCTACATTCTGCATTAGCTTCTATATCATTTACTTTGGCATAGGCCTCACCACCTAAAGATTAAAAATATTTTCAGAATTTAGATATTTTACAACAAAAGGGAGCCAATAATTGATAAACAATATTGTCACGCAAAGTATGATACACAGCACACCTCACAATGTGGGAAGAACAAATTGTTTGCAACACCTCTTATTTATTATTAATTGTATTTAATATAACATCTTTTATATAATATTTAAATTATTTAAGTATATATTAAATTATAAACTGTATTAAATATCAATTATTTGCATTGTATTATTTTCCCTAGTATTAAACACCTATTCCTTTGTGTTGCAACGAATAACATTTGGGTTTACCTGGAAATGGAAAATAATATTTTATATGAAGACATAATCAGTGATATTAATACAATAGATGCATTTTACTTATCAATTCTCACACTAAGAATCAGAATTCCCAATGAACGTTAATTTCTATAAAAATGGTAAAACTGCCAGGAGATACTTGTTGAAAATCTGTAAAATTTTAAATTCATTGCAGTATGGCCAAATTGCAGATCATCAATTTTTAGCAGAGGCTGCAAGCACTGAGGGTGAAGAGCATCTTGGGAAAAGGCCTGTCAGTTTTATTTGCCTGCTCTTGATAAGCCTTCCTTTCTCAGATTTTTCTTCCAGACAGTACATCTGTCATATTTCCTTCTCAGTAGTAAATTGCCTTTATCCATAATATTTGTAAGATTTGTAAATGATAACCACTGACAGAGTCATTTTCTATTTGTCTGTTATGGTTCACAACACCCTGCTTGTGTCCTGAGGACTGGCTTGCAAAGACCTAATACCAGGACTCTACGGTGCAGACCATGAGATCATCCCCACTCTCCACACATTACAGCCAATCAAGGCTTCCATTCCAAAGTGAGATAATTTTTAAATGGGTGATTATTAAAAACATCTTTTAGGAAATTGTGTCATTGCATATATCTGACAAAAGTTCTAAATAAGTGACCTACTATAGAAATAAATGCAAAAGGAAACTTTTCATGGTATAAAACCCACTGGTAATATTAATTATGTGAACAAACCCAGAATACTCTATTACTATATTTGTGGTGTGTGGTCAATTCATAAGTCTAGTATGAAGCACAAAAAACAAAACTATCAAAAACAATAATAGCTACAGCAACCTGTTAAGAGATAGGTAATATAAAAATATGTAAATCGAGACAACTAAAAGTCAAAATATGGAGGGGATGGAGTTAAAGTGTAGAATATATTGGTGTGTTTTTTGCTTTTGTTTCTATTTCATTTGTGATCTCAGATAAGTTGTCACCTCTCTTTAAAATAAGTTGTCATATTTTCATAAGCCTTATGGTAACTAGGTGAAATGAAGTGCAAAAACTTATAATAGATTCACTAAAAATAAAAAGAACAAATTAAAACATACTACCAGAGAGAATCACTCAACAATGAAGGAAGACAGTAAGGAAGAAAGAAAGGATAAGAGGATTCTCAAAATAACCTCAAAACAAGCAACAAAGTAGCCGTAGTAAATCCTTTCTTGTCAATAATAACAATGAATGTAAAGAGTCTCAATTTTCCAATTAAAAGGCATAGAGTGGCTGACTGGATAAAGCAACAAGACTCAACCATATTCTGCCTTCAAGAAACACATTTCACCTATAAAGACACAATAGACAGAACGTAGAGGGATGGAAAAAGATATTCCATGCAAGTGGAAACCAAAAAACAGCAGGTATAGCTACACTTATATCAGGTAAAATAGACTACAAATTAAACACTGTAAAAAAAGGCAGACTGTCACTATACAATGATAAAGGGGTCCACTCAGCAAGCACATATACTGATTATTAATTTCTATGCATCTAATACCAGAGGTCTCAAGTACATAAAGAAAACATTACTAGATCTAAAGGGAGAGATTGACTGTTAGAGTCCCCTACAATAATAGTAGGGGACTCTAACACCCCAATATCAATAATGGACAGATCATCCAGACAGAAAATCAACAAAGAAACAGCAGAGTTAAACTGCATACTAGATCTAACAGGCCTAACTGACATTTACAGGGCCTTTCACTCAACTGCTACAGAATACGCATTCTTTCCATCAGCACATGGAACATGCTCCAGAATAGATGTATCTTAGGCCACAAAACAAGTGTGAACAATTTTAAAAGAACAGAAATCATATCAAGTATCTTTTCTGACCACAATGGAATAAAACTAGAAACAAATAACAAGAAGAACCTCAGAAAATATACAAACACATGGAAATTAGACAACACACTCATGATGACCAATGGGTCGATGAAAAAATTAAGAAGGAAATTTAAAAAATGTTTGAAGCAACCAAAAATGGAAATACAACACACCAAAATCTATACGACACAGAAAAAGCAGTACTAAGAGGAAAGTTTATAGCAATAAATGCCTACATCAACAAAGTACAAAGACTTTAAATAAACAACTATGCACCTGAAAGACTCAGAAAAGTAAGAACAAACTAAACCCAAAATTAGTAGAAAGAAAAAGAAGTAATAAAGATCAGAGTAGAAATAAGTGAAATTAAGACTAAAAAAATACAATAAACAAAATGCAAAATTGGTTTTTGAAAAGATAAACAAAATTGACAAACCTTTAGCTAGACTAAGAGAGAAGACCCAAATAAATAAAATCAGAAACAAAAGGAGACATGACAACTGAGATCTCAGAAATACAAAGAATAATTAGAGACTGTTATGAACAACTATACTCTAACAAATTGGAAAACCTAGAAGAAATGGATAAATTCTTGGACACATACAACCTATCATAATTGAACCATGAAGAAATAGAGAATCTCAACAAACCAATGGCAAATAATGAGATTGAAGCTGTAATAAAAAGTCTCCCATCAAAGACAAGCCCAGGACCTGGTATATCCATTACCAAATTCTACGAAACATTTATAGAGAACTAATACCAATCCTACTCAAACTCTTCAAAAAAAAAATTAAGGAGGAGGGAATATTTCAAACTCATTTTACGAGGCCAGCATTACCCTGATACCAAAACCAGACAAAGACACAACAAAAAAGGAAACTGCAGGCCAATATTACTGAATAACACATACGCAAATATCTTCAACAAAATACTGGCAAACCAAATTCAAAAACACATTAAAAGGATCATTCACCATGATTCATCCCAGGGATGCAAGTATGGTTCAACATACACAAATCAATAATCATGGTACATCACATTAACAGAATTGAGAACAAAAATTATATAATCATTTCAATACATGCTAAAAAGCATCTGATAAAATTCAACATCCCTTTATAATAAAAACTTACATTAAAATGGGTATAGAAGGAACATACCTTAAAATAATAAAAGCCATCTATGGCAAATTCATGGCTAACATCATACTGAATGGGGAAAAATTGAAGGCCTTACCTCTAAGGACTGGAACAAGACAAGGATGCCCACTTTTACCACTATTATTCAGCATAATACTGGAAGGCCAGAGCAATAAGGCAAGAGAAAAAAATAAAGACATCCAAATTGTAAAGGAAGAATTCAAATTAGCCTGTTCACGCATGACATGATCTTATAACTAGAAAAACCTAAAGACTGCATAAAGAAACTGTTGGAGCTAATAAACAAACTCAGTGAAGCTGCAGGATACAAAATCAACATACAAATATCAGTAACATTCATATACACCAAGAGCAAACAATCTGAAAAAGAAATCAAGAAAGCAATCCCATTTACAATAGCTACAAAAACATATAAAATACCTAGGAACCACTCTAACCAAAGAAGTGAAAGATTTATATAAGGAAAATTATAAAAGTCTGATGAAAGAAGTAGAAGAGGACACAAAAAAGGAAAGATATTCCATGCTCAAAGTTTGGAAGAATTTATATTTTTAAAATGATAATACTATATGCACACTTAAATGTTGATCAGTTAAAATTAATTTGATGACAAGTACATGTGGTGCTTGTTTTTCCATTCTTGGGATACTTCACTTAGTAGAATGGGTTCCAGCTCTATCCAGGATAATACAGGAGGTGCTATATCACCACTGTTTTTTGTGGCTGAACAGAACTCCATGGTATACATACCACATTTTATTAACATCGAGTGTTGGGCAGATGGGAGGGGGGAGCAGGGGATGGGTATATACACACCTAATGAGTGCGGTGCACACTTTCTGGGGCATAGACACACTTGAAGCTCTGACTCAGGTGAGGCAAGGGCAATATACATAACCTAAACATTTGTACCCCTGTAATATGCTGAAATAAAAAAGAAAAAAATGATAATACTACCCAAAGCAATTCAAAAATTCAATGCAATCTCTATGAAAATATCAGTGATGTTCTTCACAGAAATAGAAAAAAATTCCTAATATTTATAGGGAATCACAAAAGACCCCAAATAGCTAAAGTAATCCTGAGCAAAATAATATAGCTGGAAGCATCATACTACCTGACTTCAAGATTTACTACAAAGCTATAGTAACCAAACAGCATAGTACTGGCATAAAAACAGACACATAGACCAATGGAACAGAATAAAGAACCCAGAAATAAATCCATGCATTTATGACCAACTCATCTTTGACAAGAGAGACATGAACAAACAATGGGTAAAGGAGAGTCTTTTCAATAAACGGTGCTGGGAAAACTGTATAACTATCCACAGAAAAATGAAACTAGATTCGTATCTTCCACCATACACAAAAATCAAATAAAAAATGATTAAAGATCTTAAATCTAAGACCTGAAACTATGAAACCACTGGAGAAAAACACTGGGGGAAATGCCCAAGTACATTGGTCTGGGCAAAGAATTTTTTGTAAGACCTCAACCCCCAGGCAACCAAAGCAAAAAGAGACAATTGAGATTATATCAAGCTCTGAAGCAAAGGAAACTATCAACAAAGGAAAGAGACAACTCACAGAATGGGACAAAATATTTGCAAACTCTGCATCTGACAAGGAATTAATAACCAGAATATATAAAGAGCTCAAACAACTCAATGGCAAAAAATTTCCAAATATGCCAATTAAAAAATAAGCAAAAGATCTGAACAGACATTTCTCAAAAGAAGACATACAAATGGTCAACAGGTATATGAAAAACTGCTCAACATCACTAATCATCAGAGAAATGCAAATCAAAACCATGATGAGACATCATCTTACCTCAGTTAAAATGTCTTGTATTAAAATGACAGCTACTAACAAATTATGGTGAGGATGTGAAGAAAGAGGAACCATCGTGCACTGTTGGTAGGAATGTAAATTAGTAAAGCCACTATGGAGAACAGTATGGAGGTTCCTTAAAAAACTAAAATTAGAACTGTCATATGATCCAGTAATTTGATTACTGAGTACACAGCCAAAAGAAAGGAAATCAATATATCAAAGAGGTATCTGCACTCCCATGTTTATTGCAGCACTATTCACAACAGCCAAGATACAGAATCAACCATAAGTGTCTGTCTATCAGTCGATGAATGGATAACATAAATGTAGTACATATGCACAATGGAAATTATTTGGCCATAAAAAAGAATGAAGTCTTGTCATTTACAGCAACATGGATAGAACTGGGGCCATTATGTTAAATGAAACAAGCCAAACACAGACAAAATACAGAATGTTCTCACTCATGTGGGAGCTAAAAAAGTGGATTTCACAAAGATAAAAGCAGATTGGAAGTTACTACAGTCCAGGAACGGGAGGGAAGAACAGGGGGACTGAAGAATGAAAAAGAAAATAAATGTATTTATTACCACTGAAATATACACTTAAAATGGTAAGGATGGTAAATTTTATATGTATATATGTAAATATACATACTAATATATTTATTTTACATCAATAAAAAATAAAGTGAAAAAAATAAAATGTGGATGGCAAATATTCAGGCTTTCCAAAACAATAAAATGTATTTATTATTTATTTATTTTTTGAGATAGGTTCTTATGCTGTCACTCAGGCTAGAGGGCAGTGGTGTCATCATAGCTCACCGCAACCTCAAACTCCTATGCTCAAGTAATCCTCCTGGCTCAGCCTCCTGAGTAGCTGAGACCCCAGGCACACGCCACCACACCCAACTAATTTTTCTAGTTTTTGTAGAGATGGGGTCTTGCTCTTGCTCAGGCTGGTCTCGAACTCCTGGCTTCAAGTGATCCTCCTGCCTCGGCCTCCCAAAGTGGCCATGAGTCACCACCCCCAGCAGTGTATTATTATTACAGAAAACACAACTTACTACATGATGAGTAAGAGGCAGAGGGTCCTTTAGATTCTTCCCCATATTGACAGTTTTACGAATGAAAGAGAAAAGCAGAAGATGGCATGTGCTAAAGGCTACTTTTAACAATAAACTCCTACTCTTTGTTAATATTAACAAGCTGGTTTGCAACGTATTTCTCCCATAAAGAAGACTGTCCAGCAGTATAAAAAGTCAGTTATTTGAGAATTTTTGTGTTTCAGAGTCTAGATGTATTTCAGTGCTCAATTTAATAAATATTTTGCAAAAACTTTAAATATATAATATAATCATTTATAGATGCAGAACTAGAACTATTCTATATTTGATTGTAATATTGAAGTGCTTACTCTTGAACTCCATCTACATCCTCTGTTAACAAAGCAGTGATTTGGGCAACTGAAAGAAAATCTGGAGACAGAATCTTTTCAGGCTCCTGCAATTCAGCATTTCCCTAGCCAAAAAAAAAAAAGCAGAATGAGTTATTTCAATCACATGTTTTACATATTAAACCC
Source organism: Lepilemur ruficaudatus (assembly GCA_963574885.1). NCBI lineage: Eukaryota > Metazoa > Chordata > Mammalia > Primates > Lepilemuridae > Lepilemur > Lepilemur ruficaudatus. Next base: position 67,858 of record CAUYRT010070560.1, on the reverse strand, counting down.
AATGATATCAAAATTTGTTCTTATAGTCTAGTTATTGTCAGGAAAATAATTTAAAAGCAACAATGTCCAAGACAATCATTTTTCCTTTTCATTTTTATGTAATGGTACCTCTATTCTGAAAGGTCAAAGTCAATCTGTCTTTTAAACATATGTAAAATTGGGGGATGGTCTTGAATCTAACCAGTATTTATTGAATATCTGTATATTCCCTACTGAACTTGGGGCTCCAGAGGAGGCAAAGACAAACAAGAAAGACTTGCTAACCTCAAAAAGCTTAATATCTAGCAAGAGGAACAAACCAAGGATGACTCTAAGACAAGAAAAGAACAAATGAACCATATAAATGTGGCATTTAGTCTAAAAGAAGGGACAAGTACAGGGACAGAACAGGGTAAGTCTATAGAGATGAGCTCCAGGAATGGACTTTGCGGGGTTGGGCACGGATAACGCCCCAGGTGAATGAATGAGCAACACCAAGGTTATGAAGACAAGATAGTTAGGAATTGGTTCTGTAAACATCCAGCAGTTCTCAATGGTGCCTACTGTATGTGCAGAGACTAGTTGGCCTTGGGTGGGGAGTGGGCATTGGGAACATATTGTAGAAGATCTTAAATTTAATGATTCAACAAATATTAAATATTTACTGAGGGCTTACAAGGTGTAAGATACTGTTAAAGGGGCCATACATATTTTAGCCTTTGGCTGGTTCAAGAATGATGGGCTGAGGAGGTTGTTCTTAGTAACTCGGGCAATAGGGAATCTGTGAAGGCTCTGAAAAGCGAAACAAGACATAACTGTGCTTTAAAGAAGGGTAATCTGTAGCAAAGGGAAGGGAAGACAGGAGCAGAACAAGCACACAGAGGAAGAGTTGAACGAAGAGGGCATTAAAACAGTTCAGGAGCTGCTCTGGCCTCCTGGCAGTACAGATGAAAAGAATCATATTATGGGGGACTAAAGGAAGAAAAACATGGGGATTCTGAGTTTCTGCAGTAGGTGACTTGGAGAAAATGGTGGTAATACTTAGGGCCTCAAACAACACATAAGTCACCTTTGCGTGAACCAAAGGTGTACTCTTCGGGTGGTGGAAGTGCTAAAAAGCCTTTCCTAAGGCTGATAAAGCCCTGTGCCCAAGTGCATCACATATGAATATAGTTTTAGCTCCTACTCACCCCTCAGCCAAGTGCTTTTTTCAGAGTACAACCTGCACAACTGTATATGGCACCCTTGTTACACTAACAGAAATAGGAGTGCTGGAAGATGATGCCAGTTTTAAAAAGGCAAGATTAGTTTGATTTCAGTGGTTGAATTTAAGGTGGAATACTTAAAGCAAGGAAGAAATATTTAGACGTTAATTAGAAACGCTGGAGTCAGAGAGGTCAAGTTTAAAGCCACTGGTTTAGGAGTCAACTGCAAGTGTGAGAATGGATGAGCTGGTGCAAGGCCCTAGCATGAAGAGAACTGTGAGTGGGAGATGGAAAAGGGGATACGAAACAGGTAAGACGGCAGCAGCTACACAAAAGCCAAAATTGTGAGATTCTGGCAAGGGGTGGAGGGGGGAAGAGGGTAAATGTTTTTCAATTCAACAAATAGTTATGGAGTCTTTCATGTGAATGAGCTCCAATAAATAAGAGCACCAAGGAAATGCTTTGCTGTAGTTTAACAGACCACATACTAAATTCTTATTCTTTTTCAAGAGTAGAAAAATCTCAAAGCTAACACTTGTTTGTGATAATGGTAACTGTCTTAGTGTTTGTAATTTGATATTAGGTTACTATATTATATTTTTACTTAAAAATCTAGTTTAGAAATAAAATATGCTACATTATTAGCCTTCTTTTTGTAAGTGAGCAAATTAATCTAAAGTAGGTCATATTAGATTATAAACTCATTAAGAAAAAAATATTTTAGCACCTAATATAATATTAATACCTTGTACCTAGTAGGCACTCAGATACTTTATAAATTAAATTAAATTCACTCAGGTTATATATAGGATAGTATTTTGGTCTATGATATATGGCTATATATTTGTTTGAATGTTTCTTCATTATATATATATTTTTATTAGCAGTGAAGTATAATTATTCCTATACTATCAATACCATTAGATTGTGAATTCCTCAGGGACAGTCATTAATCTTTTACTTCTTTTTAGAATTCTGAAGATCCTGATATGTCAACATAGGTTGCTAACGGACTGTCTGAATTCATCTTCATAATGTGATGACAGTGTTAGATAGCAAAGCATGATGAAAAGCAGGACTTAGGAATCCAGAATCTCATGATGGTTTGACTACTGATTAATTTTATGACTACTGATTAATTTTATGACTTAAGGCAAGACAGTTGAACCTAAATTTGATTTAATATTAAAAATCATTTTTATGTGTTTTAATACACACAAGATTACTGTCATTATTAATAATGAATAAAGATATAAATGAAAAGTGAATTATATAGACATTCCGATCAATTTCTTTGATTTGAAAAATCTCTGGATAGAAGAAAAGTAGGTCACACAAGAACTGTATGAAAGAGAATACAATAATCTTAATCTTTTGGACAATAATAATTGCAGTTATGATGCCTAATATTAGTGCCTCATTTTTTACTAAAACTTGCAGCCTTATGATAATCATCTTTTAGGAGAATTTGCCTCTGAGTTTTCTCTTTTATTTTAAATTATATTCCTAAATCTATTTTAAGCTAGATTTCTTTTTTGTTTGTTTATACACCGCCTTGCACTAGAAAGGATATTTGATAGCTAAAAATCTTAAATTTTTCAACACATACATTCCAATCTGTAAAAATTAAAGATACAATAGAAAATTCATAGATAGGCTGGGAAATGTGGATATATAATCATGGCTTTCTCTGTAAAATTACATCTCCAACTAGGAAAATACGTAAGCTAAATGGCACTGTTAACTCATTTTACTCCACCACCTGGTGGATTTTAGCTGTTATTCCAAGTGCAATAAAATTGTAAGGCTGATATTATTTGACAGATAATCTTTTCTTTGATTTTTTTTCCTTCTAATGTCACCTAAACTTTTCACATTTGTATATGTGTCTTCTTTCCAGAATGTAAGCTTTCAGAGATATCTTTGTATTAATCACTAATAGTGTTTTATATAAAAAAGAGTCTTACATTAAAAGGGAGATAATAGATTTCACCAAGATTACTAAATTCCAGCCTTGGAAAGATATTTTCAAGCCTGAAAATAAATGAACTAAGGAGCAGTGCTGTGTTTAGCCATACTGGAGCCTGAGGAAAAAGGAAAAATCCATAATACAGATCTGGCGTTTATTTAAAATTTGAATCCATCATGGAATTTTTTTTTTGCATTACTTTTGATTCTTTTAAAGTATTGCATTAAAATATAATTTATCTTGATTACTGAGTTTTTTTGGCATCCCCTTAAATTCTGTACCCAAGGAGAATGCCTCATTCACCTTACTATAGTTTTGCTATGGAGCTATGAAGCCAATATTTAAAAAAATGAAATATAAATCAATGAAAGAAGAATAAATAAAAGCAAGAGCTGGTTCTTTAAAATGATGAATAGGCAAATATTTGCAAATATGATTTTAAAAAGAAAATAAATATACCACATGAAATGGTATGGAAATATGCCACATGAAATGGTATTACATTAGAAAATTCCAAGGAGAGGGTGATTTCCTAGGAAAATATAAGTTATTCAAATTGACCAGGTGTAAAAAAGAAAATTAACTTTATCAAACAGGAACTAAACTGGAAGTCTACTTTCTAAAAAGTCACCATGCCCAGATGGTTTTACACTTGAAGTACTACCTAATAATCAAAGAACTCATACATTCTGTGTTAGCATGATAATTACAGACTGTAGAGAATTTGTTTTTAAGAAGCCAGTACAGTCTACACTCAAAATCCTGAAGTAGCAAAAAGAAAATTATAAACCAACATCACTAATAAATTCAGATGCAAAAATTACAATTAAATATATTACAATTAAAATATATCTCAGAAAATTTAATTCCCTAGTGTAATAAAAGTATAAGCTATTATTATGATCAAATACGATTAATTTCAGAAATCTAAGGGTGGATCATCATTAACTTCTTTAACATAATTTTTATATAAAATTAAATGATACAAATTATATTTAAATAATAAACAGGCACTTGCTAAAATTCAGCAGTAAAACTCTCAGTAAAATATGAAAAGAAAAACATAGCTAAACATGAAAAAGACTTTTTGCCAAAATCAACAGCAAATATATTGAATGGTGAAATACTAATGTCACTCTCATGAAAATCAGAAACTAAGAAGAGATTCTGGCTAGTAACATTATTGTAATTCAACACACTGTAGAGGTTCTAATATAACGCAATAAGAAAACTAAATTTGTAGCTTAAATATTACAAATGAGGAAATTTAAAAATCTTTGAAGATTACATAGTGGCATAACTAAGAAAGCTGACATTGTACTAACACTGTGTAATAAAAAAATTGGTAAGATGGTTCTATTAATACACAACAAAAATATATAAAAGCCAATTGTTTTTCTCTATACAACAAAGTAATTAGAAATGAAAATGGCAAAAACTTGATTAAATTATACTGCTTATAAATATAATAAGAAAGGTATAATACCTAAAGAAATTGTAAAACTATCAACAGTTTAAAAACAAGACTTGAAAAATGAGATTGATTAAAACTTAAAACTCTTCAATTTCAAAATATTAAATCCCTCCCACATTATAAATGTAATGCAATGACAATCTCAAATCCCAATGGGATTATTCTAGAACTTCACAAAATAATTTTTAAGTTCTTATGGAAGAAAATATGCATTTCAAAAAAGAAAAATAATGAGAGGGACCTTTCCAAATTAGATATTAAAGCTGAATATAAAATGGTATGATAGTGATACAAGAATGGACAAACTAGTCAGAGGAAAAGAATAGAGGATCCAAAATTTTAGTGTACATATAAATATGTATACATATATAACATTTTAGAAATAAAATATTTTACATATATTTAATTTTGGGATTCCCTTTTCTCTTGCTCTATTTTGTCCATTCTATGCCTATTCATGTATATGTATAATGTGATAATAAGTCAGTTTGTTCTTAGTGGGAAGAGATATGTTAATTTATTTAGTAAGCTTAGTTTATTTATGAAGCTTACATAATTGGTGATTCACCTCTAGAAGAAAATAAAATTAGATACTCATTTCAAATACACAAAATATTTCTATCAAAAATTAATTCTAGTCTTGTTAAAGACCTAACTTCAGTAAAACAAAATTTTAAATATTAGAAAACAATTGAAGATTATTTGTGCTACCTGAGGAAGAAGACAGATGGGAGTACAGGAGCAGACTTTTTTAAACAAGACAGTAAACCCAAAGATCAACAGTAAGAAAAGAACGACAAGCCTAAGTGTTTGTCAATATCTCCATGCTTACAGCTGGTATTTACAGCCCATGTTTATCAGAGGTTCTAAGTGTCTGATAAATACTACTGTATACTAACATTTTGAGGTCCATTAATACTGTCTTCTCTGCAATATTTTAAGTGGCTTTTTTTGCCTTGTCCCCATAACATACACCGGTTGATCTACACACTATGTGATCACAATATGTTCATTCACATTGAGTTATTCATAATTTCAATAAATACCTCTTGAATGATGCTGACATTGCAAGAACATGTTTGCTGCTCAAGTTAAGCCTCAGGTTTTTTCTCTAACCTGCCAATGATGGGGGCGGGAGGCATTTGTTTTCTAAAGTCTGTAGGGACCACCTAATCAAGAGAGATTTATCTGTGACCTCCTCCTGGACATGTTGATGATCTCTATGACAAGTGACATCACCTTTCCACTCAAGATTATGTAAGTGTCCTCTTGTCCTGTTTAAGCATCAAATTCATTGAGTAAATGTCACCCTCTTTAGGTGACATGGTAAAACTTTAAGAGACATTATTCTTAAGAGGCAGTAATAATCATCTGCATTTTCTTTTAAATCTTTGATGTGAGTTGAAGTATATTCCTTTTAAGTATACCATCAAATGATTCTATTTCCCAAATAGTATTTTGAAGATATTAAGAAAGTCAGTTTATGAATAAACTGTTGATACAAGATTGATTGCTGAATTTTAAGTATACATTTATAAACACTGTTAACTTACAGACCTATACACAGCAAACATTTATTTTCAGATTTTTGTCACTCTTCTCTGTTCTTATGCATTCATACAGATATCTCCCAAAAGTTTAGTCTTGCCATTTAAAGGGAGGCATTTACTCCAATATTACTAAAGAACCTGGGATGCTGAATTTAAAAAGTTGGCAAGCAGGACTTATGCAATGTCACAGAAAAAATTGTTTCCCTGGATACGCATCTCATGCCTGCTTGTTCACAGTATCTTATGAAATAGATTTTAGTCTACAATAATGCCTTTCCTGGCATTTCTCACATCACTCACGATTTTAATTAGTTATCATAATTTATTGAGTGCTTACTATGTTATTGGAATAATTGTTTTTATTCTAAACAACAAATGGGAAACATGAGACTGTTGGAAGCTTATGCTTTATTTCTGATAAAACTTGGCAAGAAAAAAAGTATTTCACTACTGCTTGGCTCAGTTGACTACATGGTCTACTGGCTAAGTCAATTTGGATACAGAATTTATTAGAAATGACACCATAAGGGATTAGCTCTTGGGTGATCAACTCTGGAAAGAATCTGATCTGAGAAATTTTCAGTATCTACCCCAAAAGTGGCAGCCTTGGGAACAAACCGCCGGAGACTCTTGCCATCTTTTCCACCTAATGTCTGAAAACCCTAGTCAGCACAAATGGGTGGAAGGCAGGACTTGTCATTATAATGAATGACACAGCTCTGTGGATCAACTGTCTTCCCCGTGAACTACAGGAACTCTACTTTCATTAGAACGGAAAATGGAATTTCCACCATGCAGCTATTAACGTGTTATCAGTAAATGAGCACTGCTAAGTGAGTCCAAGTTACAACTTGATTTCTTTAACCTCTTACTAAGAGATTGAGAATAGCCTGAATTGTATGTCATGGGGAATACTTGCTCCTCCAAATTAACAAATGTGCAAGCTGACAGTCCTAAGAGGGTAGATAATCATCTTAGGTATTCAACTAGCTCATTCATCTGACTTAACCATTGTAAAAAGTGATTTTTTTTTTCCTGAAGCATGGCATGTCTTTACATCTCTAAAATTATATATATATATATATATATATATATATTGAAGATTCATTAAGACCCCAGATGATCAGAGTTTTAGAAAGAACATAATCTACATGGGTAAGTATAAGTATGTGTACACTGATGATTGTGTCTTCTATGGTTTTGTATATATTTAAATAACACATTTAATTGGAAAATTTCCTCTGCCATTTTTGAAATTGTATTACTTACATTAGAGATCACAAGGGAGTAACTGGCTTAGTAACCAGTTTATCACATTAAAATGTGCTTTTAATGTGTACCAATTTCAAAAGGCTCATGTGAGAATCGGCATGCCTTAGCGGTCTGCATTTAGTATTGATTGGAAAGGATCTGGATGGGGATGTTTGCGTGTGTCTGCACAAGACGGAATTATTGGCTTTCTGTGTTTTCTCATTTACAAAACTGTAGCTAACACTCATCTTCTGCACAAAGAATGTTGTTTAGACTAACTAATAAGACAGTTGAGCAAAGCAATGTTAATTAAAACATTATTATTCACCTTGAGAGGCTTAAAAAAATTGCAGGAAAAAACCTTGAGGAACAATATGATAAACTCTGTGTGAAGATTTAAAGATTTTTTTGTACTATCTGGCACAGCAGATGTGTTTTTAACTAAAATCTCAGGATATTAAGTTTATGAGTAAAGTTATCTAAAACCCATTTATTATTGAGAGTTGGTATTGGGTGGGGCCTAAGGAAAACAACTTTTTGTTACACAGAAGGCCCTGGGGGTTCAAGGAGGTTCAGTGACTCTCCTAAAGACAAGGTTAAGCGACTAAAGCCAAAACCAAAAGCCTGATTTTACAGCCGCTGTCCTTTGCCCTGTCTCCTATCATGTATTTATTTATTTAGAAAAATGGCGAAATGACACCAACCCTGGCCTTCTAATAGTAATCAATCCACTACCAATAAACAGTTAACTATTCCATGACATCTTCTGGGCAATCCCAAGTGTGACAGTTACAGAATTAGTGGCCATTTGATAAAGGGACTGGCCTGTTTTACAATCTGGGATCACTTATTTTAATTTTTAAATTAAAAAAAAAAATTAGAAGCGCGTGGTTGTGAGGTGGTTTGGGCATGGACCGGTCTAGTGGAAGAATTTATAGAATTTACAGTCGCTGCACGATGCGCGGCGGGCGAGCAGGGCGTGTCCGGGATCCCCGCGCCTCTCCTGGGGCTCCCGAGGCCACCCGGGGCCCGCTCCCAGGCCCGCCGCCAGTCCGGCTGCTCAGCCGCCGGGCTCGGCGCGGGGCGCCTACCCGGGGACCGGCCTCGACCTCGCCCGGCGACCCCGCGGACGGTGGGGCGGGCGGTCGATGGTCGCGGGGACCCGGACCGGGATGGGAAGAGGGCGGCGTACCTCCGACTCGGGCGTGGTTCCTGCAGGGGTCGTACCCCCAGGAGTCGTCGCCTGCGACATCGCGGTGATCTCGCCGGGAGACGCGGCCCCTCGTCGCCTAGGCAACCAGGGCGGGGCCGGCGTCCCTGCGGAAACGGAGCCTCCGCCCGCCTGGGAAGGGGCTGGGGACCCGGAGGGAGGCCGCTGCGGAGCCTCTGAGTCATCTGGGGGAGACAGAGTCGTTCCTTTTAGTACGAGGGCGAGAAAAGCAATTTAAATAGCAACTGAAATGAACTGGTGTATGTGAAAGTGCCTAATGCTAGCGCAATGCAAGTTCTCAATACGTATTAAAGTGAGACATATTACTGGAACTTTGACCATTGATTCGTATTTCATATTAAGCAATTATAGTTAATTTTACGGTGTTGTGATAGTATTGTGGTCATGCTTGGAAGGGAAATAAATGTCCTTATCTTTTAGAGATACCGAAAGATTTAGAGATGATGAAATGATATAAAGTCTGAGATTTACTGCAAAATAACCGGGGATAGGGGACGGGAAATAAGTGGAGGTGTAGTAAGTCAATCTTGGGTACATGAGAGTTCAGTCTGTACACTGTTCTTAATCGTTTGTATATGTTTGAAATTTTCTGTAATAAAAATATTTGAAAACACTAAGATATATTTGTTGGCAGCATGAGTATTCTTCACTTCTCGGGATTGTCAACTCCTGCTTTGAAAATAAAATGTACTTTGCTTGTATTTACCTGCATGGCGGTTGCTATGCAAGGCGCTTACTGCAAAAATCGTACATTTTTAAGTGCTTCCGTTTCCCCATCTGTTAAATGAGATAATAACAGTCTTACGCCTCAAAGCATAACTGTGAGGATTTAACAAGTTAATATATATGGGCATGTTTCCATCAATCCTCTCCACCTAGTATGGTCTATAAGTGTTAGATAGTGTTAACATTATCCTTCTCCTGACTTTAGTCCGTACTGTACACAGCTGCCAAGATAATATTTCATCATGTACTTCTCCTTTATGAATTAACCCATTGTCTCAGACCAAATGTAACACCTTAGCTCTATATATCCTCATGATAACTGCATTGCAGTTTAAATTATACATACAATTTGTACTGTCAACCACATGTATGAGTTGTCTCTAGTTTTGTATATGTATGGTTCATGATTTCAAGAGGTAATGTACCCCATTCCTGATATTTTCACCCCAAAAGAACTAGTTTAGTTCTTAGTACAAAGTATGTAATGCAACATTACATTTACGACTCTAAACCCTATTTAAAAAGGACTATATTAGAACTTCTTAATTAGTGAAAATATAGTCAATTTTTAGTATTGCCAGAGTTAATACAAGAGCCACGACCTTGGAAACTCATTACAATGCGTAATGTCTTCATTGCTTCCTTTTGATCACCACTCCAAAGAAATTGAAAATAGCTGGTCAACTTTTGTGAGGTAAGAAAATTCTTTAAATTTTGTGTTTATTAAAGTGCTAAAGCATTTGTTTCTCTAAATGGAATTTCTAAGTTTCCACAAAGATCTAATTTACTTTTCTGGCCTTTTCCTGCCATTTTCTTGGACAGTTTTTAGGATTTCTATGCCCCTTTCTGGTTTTGGACCCCAGAACTAGATGGAGAACTTCATCAAAGATGGAATCAATTCTAACAGTAACAGGAGGGCTGCCTCAGGGAGTGGGAAATTGTTTTTCAGGAATTGCAATTTTATTTTAATATATTTAATGTTATAATTTATTAGAGAAGTCTGTTTTGAGAAGGCAATTTAATTTTATGGAACACAAATTTTTTGCTCAGTAAGGAGTACTGTTGAAAACCCATTAGCCTGAAGGTTACTTTTAATTTGCACAAGTTGAAGCTGATTTTAGCCTCCCATTTCTTTTGTAGGCAGGTGCCAACAAGGAAGACAAATCTCAGTAGGTGACACATTTTCTTACATGGAAAGGTCAGTTAAGCCTTCCTGTCTTCCTTTTCAGTCTCTTTTGAAGATAAAAGCTACTAACCAAAGCCTGCAAAATTCCATTTGTTATCTTAGTTTATTGTTTTAGGGCTGGAAGAGAAAAGGAAACACATGGCTCTTGTAGTTCACAGTTATTTTTTTAAAGGACTTTTACCACATCAGAGTGAAATGTGGGGTAGCTTGATATTATTTGACCAATTGGCTCCTTTCTAATGAAAGTTCTTCCATCTATAGACCCATAAACCTGTGAGGAACACAACATTTTATGAATGTAATCAAATTTTCCTGAAGAGGGGCATTTTCATAATTCAAGTATTGGATGTTTAAATTAAAGAATACTTTTAAATACCAGAAAAACTCATAGGAAAGGGCTAGATAATTTTATCATAGATATTAATGGTCTCATGTGGCAATTTTTGGCAATGAATACCGACAGTGAGATTTTTGCTGTCTTCTTAGGGTGAGTAAATATTTCTACTCCAAATATTACTCCTCTCTTCATGGTTCCTATGTCAGTGGCTCAATTTAAGTACAAATGAGGTTCTTCAACAATAAATGAAATAATGTCACTAATAAGATTAATGACATGTTAGGAGTTCAAACACTGTGATTGCTAAGGTCTTCAATCTATTAAGTGACACCTGTGATAATCTTAAGATGATCAGGCAGGCTGGAAAAATTCCAACATGCCCTTTAAATGGTAGTTAGAGAACTCATAATTCTACAAATGGAATTTAGACAGCACATTGTCTCTTAGCCTTGAAATATATTAAAACTGTTAGGTATAGAATTAAAAAATATAAAAAGCAATTTAATTTGCAAGTAATTGCCTTCACTCTTTTTTACCTACTTAATTTCTAGCAAAGAAAGTACTCCAATAGTTAATCAATTCTGAAATGTATTTAAAGTTTCCTTAACCTTTACCTAATACTCAAATCTGTTCTTCTTATGTCAAATCAGAAATCTGTTGAAGTCATATGTGAGAACATTGCAAAGTCTTACCTTAATAAAACACACTTAGGAGATGATACAGTAAACCTACAGTAGTCGTATACATTCTAAGAGTGACCAATTATTATAGGGTAGAGTGGGGTAATGATTCTGTCAATGGAAAAGAATCAAAACTCTGTAAAATAATTTAAAGAGGTTTATTCCAAGCTAAAAATATGTGTCCATGGCCCGGAGAGCCACATCCAAGAAGCCTTGTACAAGTGGTCTCACGGTGGTTGGGTTACAGTTTGGTTTTATACATTTCAGGGAGACAGGAATTACACATAAAGTCATAGGTCAACATATGGGAGCATACATTGGTTTGGCCTGAAAAGGCAGGACATCTCAAAGTGGTGTGTTATGGGTTATAGGTGGGCTTAAAGATTCTTTGATTTGTAATTAGTTAAAGGAATCCAGGTTTGTCTTAAGGCTTGGAGTGTTTTAAGATAAGGAAGTCTGTTAATCAGAGACAAGATATTGCACATATACTGGACATGCACTCAGATTCAAGTGATCTATTAAGTAAATGAATGACCTGCAAGTGTGGTTTAAGCTTTGTCTTGTATAGTCTTAGGCCTGTTAATGATTTACAAAGGATATCTCCAAGAAGGGAGGGGGACGTGATGAGGCATGTCTGACCACCCTTCTCGTGGCCAGCAACTCAGCTTTAGGGTATTTCTGGGTTCCTCTTGGCCAAGAGGGAGTCTATTTAGTTAGCTAGTGGTGGGGATTAAGATTTTATTTTAGTTTAGTGGCTTGTTCAACACTATTGTTACTGCTCACCATTTAATTGTTGTGTAGTGAGCAGTATTGTCTGTAAGTGACCCTGGGTACTCATTGTGGATTTCCTGAACAATTACATAGGTAGGGCTGCACACCAGCCCACCCAGTTCTCCAGCTGAGGGGGCTGCAATCAAGCTCAACTACCCTCAGGATTGGTGGCAGATGGGAGTACCATAACTACCCATGGGACCTGTGCTATCCGTGTTCTGAGCAGCTGACTGTCTCAGACAACTTGTGTAGATTGCTGGTTCCCCAACTCCTAACTTTCCAATGCCAAGTTCCCCTGTTGACTTCTTTAAAATTTGCCCTATAAAAAGGCAAAAGAACAGATCCTGGGCCCTGGCATGCCTCTCCGTGGATGATAGGGAGTGTGGGGGACAGAACAGTGCCTTCCTCTTCTCGCTGATCATGGCTTTGGAGCTTTGACCTTTCCTAATAAAACCCCATCCCATATCATGGGATATTGTAAATTTGTCTGGCAACTACAAGGAACACACTTGGCAGGGGCGGCTGCTGGTGAGAATGCATGTTGTTCACAGATTCACCTGTCCCAGCACATTTAGATTTATAATCTATATTTGCCCTCAAGTCTTGTTAATTATTTCCATTTACAAATTGTTCTTCATTGTAGTATTTACATATTTTCATCATTCCTTTTATGCTTCAGTGAACCACTTTTAAGTCATTGATCCATATTTGTGAACTGGTAATTTAATGCAAAAAAACAAGTTAACAAACCTAAGTAATGCCATACATATTATGTGAAAATATTTCACCTGAGAAAACACTGCACCCTGTTTCCAGAATGGTAGCCAAGGCAGACTGACCTGAATTCCTAAAGCACAGAGCAGATCTTTAAACAGAGAAATTAAGCTGGTCATAAAGAATTTTTCAAAAAAATCAAGACTCATTCTATACTTTAAATTTGTGAAACATGGATGATCTAATAGTTGCCTTGATTTTTTTTTCTTCTAAAACTGCCTAAAAGTCACTGGTGCCACATAATCAATGGAAAGGAATTCCATTCCTCTTTAAAGACTTTTTTTTTTAGGAATCCTCTGCTGGGAGATTCTGGAAAGTATTTCCACTGAGCAACTATTGCCCTTTTCTCTACGCTACCTCTCAGCACCACCTCCCCTACTCTGAAATACAACAATTCTTACTTTATCTGTTTTACATAATATCTTTCTTGTAAATTTTGTTAGAAGGAAGGATTTGAATTTTAAAAAGTTTGAAAGCCACTAGACAATCTCTAAGGAAGCTTCATCTCTAAAAGTTCTATTACAACATAATTTCCCAAAGCATTCATTGCTGAGACAGCCTCTCGGTACATACACAGTGTTACCGTTATTAAACATTTCTCATGTTTATGCATGTTTATGATTCCAGGAAAGTGCAATAACATACATTCTTTCATTTAATCATCAGAATCACACCAAGAAATATTATTTTTGTTTTCCAGGTTAGGACAGTGAAGTTCAGAGGGCCACGGTAACTGACCTAATGTCTGGTGGCTAAGAATGTGGCAGGCAGGAGCAGGTATGAACTAGTTTCTGTGATTCCACACCCACGCGCACTCTGCCCAGCTTGGTCTCACTACCTCAGCCGCGTGGTGCACTCAAGAGCCTGGCTGGGTAGATGCAATTTATCTCTGGAGTCTCTCCATCTCCCCACTAAACGCCGCTCCTCTCGTCCCCTCCCTTCTCAATAGCTGCTGCCTCATTGAGTGCTTTCTTCACTCGTGGCAGGTTATCAACCAAGGTATATAGTAATGACTAGAGTATGAGATGAGATGGCTTAGCACCTACCAGGAGGTATTTGTTTTTTACTAGGAGACTCTAGAAGATGGAAAATTCTTTTGCAGCTCAAGTGAAGGAGATTTTAATAGAGGATTGCCAAGTTGTGGGGCTTATATTTTCAAAACAGCAGGACTTTTTAGGTGTCTTCTAGGACCTCACCTTAGAGACAGCTTTATTCCACTTCGTAGTGTCAGAAGCTATTGTTATGATTTCTTCTACCCTCCATGGCATCTGTTACAGTGCTTTGGCAAGCGTCCAGGAAATAGGTAGAGCAGGATGTAAATTAATCAATAGAAAATACTCTTGTAGCTCTGGTTATTTCTGGTTCTAGTACACTAGATGGCAAAATTTAAATATTATTTTTCTACATCACCAAAAGGCCCATGAGCCTCCTTTTCATATGAAATGCATTTTCGTGTGCCTCGGAGCTGAGTGAAACATCTACACTATAGAAATTCATGATGTCGTCATGAAGCGATCAGAAGAGTGCAACAAACTATCTCAGGATTTACTATGTCATTTTCTATTTTATTTTATAATAATAGAAGCCATTAATTTTTGAGGGGCACAGGCTGATTTTCTATGTGAGCTGGGAAGCTAGGTCTGTAAAGAGCATGAGAATATTATATGTGATATATCTCAAATTGATGTCATAGCCTATCAGTGTTTAATGGTTGGTTTCCAGCCTGTTATTTTGACAGTAGTCCCATCATTACGGAGCCACCTCATGGCCACCAGTACCTGGGGAGACACAGCTTTGGTGCTAGGCAGCTAGTGAACCCTAGCAAGTGAGATTTTTGACCAGCTAAGAAACCTTGGCAAAAGTGACTGTATTTTTATGTAACATTGATGGTTCTTCTGAGAAAATTTTTAAACAGTTCCTTATGCTTAGGGGCATATAAACTTAAAATGTTTGCACAGAAAAACAAAAGTAGAAAATTGGGGGTAAAAAAAAGGGGAGGAGAAGTGGATGGCAGAACTGAAGTGACATTTGGACTTTGGAGAGACAAAGGAAAGTCAACTAGAAAAGCCAAGTGGAAACCACCGTGACATTGGATCACACTCCTGTCATTAGGAGTGAGGTCATATCAGACTAGGCCACAGTGTTCCAGTAGGTCCTGGTTTGCTCTGGAATAATTACCCTTGTAATTAGTAGGAGAGTCACCAGGACAATGCCTCCTTTGGGAATTGCATCCTTGAAACAAATGACACTCTGAAATGAGACTATTTTTTTTCTTTTGATCATAAGACTCTTTTAAAATAATTGATGTCATGGCCATAGATATGATGTTGACTAATGCCACTTGATTGCCATTCAGCAGCTGCATTAGGTAGTGGATATGTTTAAACTGTAGATTATTAAAGGATCTGTGGGTTACTCTTGCCTGGACAGGCCACTCTTGAATGCCTAGCCGTTCTTGACGTGACAGCCTTCTCATCGAATCTTAGCCATGCTCAAGAAGAGTCGGACTACTCCCTGGACTCCATAAGTAGTAGAGCCCAGTGGTCACAGGTCCAAGGGCCAAGGAGACCTTAAGACAACACAGGCAGGATATGCTTCTGATTTCATATTGCTGTTGCATCCTCTGGAACCCATTGGCAGAATTGCTGTTCCCACCTTCACTGGACAAAGAACAGCTTATTTTTCTTGTGGA
The DNA here is from genome assembly GCA_963574885.1 of Lepilemur ruficaudatus. Taxonomy (NCBI): domain Eukaryota; kingdom Metazoa; phylum Chordata; class Mammalia; order Primates; family Lepilemuridae; genus Lepilemur; species Lepilemur ruficaudatus. The sequence goes on along the minus strand of CAUYRT010070560.1, from coordinate 52,033 downwards.
CACAGAAGATGTTAGAACAATTCTACCTATTCTCTGGCAGCAGTGTGTGTTAGAGGAGATGCAGTAAATGTTGGTTTTCCTCTTTTTCTTCTGTGTTGGAACCGTAAATCTTGGAGGGGTACCAGTGAGACTTCCTTGGGTTGTATTCATATATGGAAAGACAAATTCCATATTAAGGCCTTGCTTCTAACTCCGCCTCTAGTGATACATGCTTAATCATACTATTGCACTGAGTATTAGGAACAGAACATGGAGTGAAAGGAATTTTCTCCACCATTTAAGGCCATCTAAAATCACTGCATATGTGTACTATGGCTACTATGTGTCAGGCACTGTTCTAATCATTGGGTCAACGAAAGAGACAAAAACTCTCTGTCCTCTCAGAAATTCCATTTTAATGAGTTAATCAACATAGATTCTTTTTCAAGATATGATAACTCACTAGTTATTGTTTTGGAAGACTTTTTGTCTATGTGAGTCTGAGAAGTTAAGATCTACAAAGAGCCTGATAGTGTATGTGACTTTTTTTAAAACTGGAAATCATATTCTATTGGCTAACAGTTAACAGTTTGTTTAGAAAATGGTAAGTGCTATGGAAAAAAATAAAGCAGATTGAAGAGGATCAGAAACATGGGGTTGGGGGAACCTGGGCATGTGACAGTTTTAAATAGGATGTTCAGGGTAGGCCATGGAGAAAAGATGGCAATTGAGCAAAGCATATCATCGCCGTTATCATAACCAGCATTCTGGGTAACTGCTTTTGGTGCATTTCTTCCTTAAACCTTACAACAGATGTGGTCACCGAGGCTTAAAGGAGTTAATTATCTGCTCAGTATTACAGAGCTATTTAGTGGAAATGATAGAATTTAAACTTAGGACTATCTGTTTGAGAGTCCAAGTTATACCCTATTGCACTGTGTCTCAAAGCAGTAGTTTACAAACTGTATTTGTATTTGTAAATACAAACTGTATTTACAGATTCACGGAAATTTGATTTGATTCAAGTTTTTTTTAAATTTTAATAGATTTAGGGGCATAGGTTGTTTTTATCTACATGGATGAATTGTATAGTGAAGTCTGAGCTTTTATTAGTATTTTAAATCATCTATTATTATTCACATAATAGAATGCTCAAAAGCATTCTATACTCAACTATGCTATAATCCAAATATTAATATATTGGAAGTCCTTAACTTATTAAACTGTGTGTTAGGTACTTTGTGCCGATGTGAAACATTTTTTTTTCATCTTTGTGCATTTGAACAGTATATAAATGTTTCATTGGCTGGGAATGTTTTAATTTTTCATAATGTAAAAAAAATTCAGACCTTAGCATACTTGTTCACGTAAAATTGAACAGTTCAAGTGCAGAGTAGAATCAGGTATGTCTGCTGGTTACATTTTTGCATCATAGTGAAACCAATAACTCATAAACAAGAGAACCCATAACATGTTTATACAAGGCCATGTTAATGGTGGTCCTAGCTCTGTTTGTTAGGTTTAGGTGCTTTTTGCCTGACTTACATTTGAGAAAAGCTGGGGTATACTTAGTGACTAAGCCTTGATTTTATTTTAAGCTCTGAATAACCCAATTGAAGAGTATCGTGAGACTACCAGGTAAAGTTGTGTTTTTATTTTTCTTAACTACCATTTGCAATTACTTATGTAGATCAAGTGTTTTTTTTGTTTGTTTTAATACTATGCAACCAAGTCAGAATATTGAAATTAGTTTGATGTTGAGACTGACGTCTGCTGGAAGAGTTTCATTATACTAATTTTTATAGTTATAAACAAATATATGTTATAAGAAGTAAATATGTTTATAGTTGTAATAAATACATATTAAAATAGAATATGGGCAATACATTTATATAAGTAAGATAACGCTTTTATTTATTTACCTATTGAACCTTAATTTTTAAAAAATTAGCAAGGGAGGAACGTAGGTTGAAATCCAGTGATAAAAACATGAACATGAATTTCTCAAATGGCAACTACAGTAGTCCCCCATCATACATGGTTTTGCTTTTTATACCCACAAGAAAATATAATATGATATTTAGGGGGAGAGAGAAAAAGAGAGAGAGAGAGAGAGCAGGAGAGCACATGCGTGCATTCACATAACTTGTATTACAGTGTATTTTTATGATTGTTTTATTTTATTATTAATTATTGTTACTCTCATACTGTGCCTAATTTATAAATTAAACTTTATCATAGGTATGCATGTGTACGAAAAAGCAGTATATATAGGGGTCAGTACTACCCTTGGTTTCAGGCATGCACTGAGGTCTTGGAACATATCATGCATGAATAAGGAGCGGGGTCTACTCCACATAAGGAAATAGAACATAACATAGATTGTGCCCATAGTTGCTTTAAATGACACTGGGGAATATCGTTCCTTTTGTGAACATAAATAACTCAATGACCAAAATAATTTATGTTTGCTTTCACCTATTTTAATCTATATAATGGCACCATTAAAGGAAGTCGAATAGTATGAAAACCATCACAATTTCATTACTCAGTCACAGACTTCGGGTGGCTGAACTTGAATGAGAGTTCTTTCTGGGTGGTGAGGATGAAGGAAAATTCACTTGAGTTTAAGATTGCCACTGTGTCCACCGACCCTCCCTAACTTTACCTCTCTCCTCTCAACTCACTTGCAGACCTACAACTAAAGTTCACTTTCTTATCTAGGTGGAATGTAGTTGTAGTGTCATGTTAGAGAAATTGTTCATGCTAAATTGAGAGGACAGTACAAAGTAAGATCTATACAGCATAATACTCATTTATGTATCTATATAAATTATAGTAATATATATTTATTTAATAAAAGCACTAAAGGAATCTTGACTAAAATACTAAGTGTCTTCGGGTGATTTTTTTTGATTATTTATACTTTGCAAATTGTAATAAATATGAAATATAATTTTTTACTTTTTAATACAAAGTAGAGAGAACAGCATAATGAACTTCCATTTATCTAGCACCCCATTTCAACAACTATCCACTATAGTCCTTTACAAAAAAAAAAGAAAACATTAAAAAAAGTTCAATTGCCCAGAAACCAATTATGCTCGAACCTCCTAGAGCAACTTATTAACTGTGATTCTTTATGAAAAAATTGTTATATCTTCCCTTGAAAAACATTTTGTTTCCATTGCTCAAATCCTGTTTTCAAAGCATTGGCTTAGTCACCAAAAACTTCAGTGACTAATGCTTTAGTCGCTAAAAGCATTTCAGTGTTCTTAATGAAAATAGTAAATCAATAATGTGATTTTTAATTTTTCTAATCAAAGTAAAAAAAATGCATCTCTGTTTTCGGGCAGTTTATCATTGTTTCTTTACGTACATAAATAAGAAACTTGTGAACAGTAAGATCCAAAAGTTGAGTTGCCAGTTGGGTGTGCACTTGTCACCTCCCTTCATCTATTAGGGAAGTAGTTTAGGGATCAGGGCAGAACAGGGTAAATAAAGCACATTTTAGTAAAAGGGTTCAGTATGCTCTACAGTCAGTTTTGGGAGCACTTTCATTCTTGAATACAGAATTTGAAATACAGTCCGTGCTGTGCAGGCAGATGTTTATAAGGAGCTTCTAGAAGAAGTTAAGAGCCATGTGTGCTTCAAAGGATTATGTGCTTACCTGCAAAAAAACAGACTCCTATGAGTTTATTTTCCCCACTGAAGAATAAAAGACACAAAGAGGTGTAAGAACCACCATCCACTATATTTATAACTTAAAAACCTCACCTCTAGATTCCTGTTTTTCTACCAGCCTTTAAAGGCACATTTTTCACACTGTGTGTTAGTGGGAGTGTGTGCGTTTTGATGGACTAACCCCTCTGGTGAACTTTAATGTGTGCTATTCTTTTTTTAAATTCTGGATAACTTACTTTTGGAAAGTAGAAGATTGTTTATTTCTTTTATTTCCATAAGTCCCAATACTGTGGTTCCAATGTACTCAGTACTAGACCATTAAAATAATAAACGCATGACAACTTGAGTATAAACATAACAAATGTAATGCTTTCACATGGCAAATTGTCAATATCTATTGACATTTGTTCTTATGGCATCTATTAAGGCCACACCATATTTATTAACTTTGGTTTGATTACACCGCTCCATTAACTTGGTAATTTCATTATAATTTAAGAGGGATTTTAGCTGCTGGATTTAGTTTAAATTTTATACAAAGCCCAGAAGTCCTTGGGCGGTGAACACATTTCATATAAATCAAATAAATAATGAATAAAAGCTATTTCAGAGAAGCAGAAAACAACAGAATCAGAATCAGATAACTTTTTAATAACACATACTGAGGAATTACTCATAGAGATTAGAGTCGTAAAGCTATGTCAGGTATATTCACATGCTTGTTAGTAAAATATTGCCATGTAGAAATAGTCATGGTAAAGAGAAACATCACTTTAGTCAGAAAATAGGTATTAAGTGCACATAGTGTGAACAATGAAGGAAGATGCTTGCAAGGCGGGGGTGATACGCTAAGTAAATTTGCACATTTCTGAACTAATTTTAAACATGTTATTGTGGAAACCTGATGAAAAAAATGTTGCCCTGCTGAAAAATCCCAGAAGTTGCCAAAAGCCCTAATTATAAAAAAATATACTGGGTAAGGACCTTTTTAACCTGTAGTTAGTCTCATCTGTAAAATATATAGAATATAATTCTTTGCTATTTTAAATACTATCTATTTAACAAAGCACAGATTACACCTGGGTTTGATCTTTCTGTTCTCAGTCCACTAATTTGGTTGATTTATTATTCTCTTTGAAAGCCCTTAGAACATAAGAAAAAAAAATGTTTTCAAAGCCCTTAAAAACAAATAAGTAAACACATGTTGTACTTATCATTTGTCAGACTGAACAAAGCTCTTTGAATATGCTCCACAGCTCTTGGATGAAGATAAACACTATCAGTTAAATAAATGAATGATTTCAATGGGATCAGAAAGTTTTAGCAGAAGCTATTAATTTTTATGAGCATTAACTCTGACAAAACTCTATGTGTCTGTAAGCTTCCCCCCTCCCCACCCCGTTAACATCAAGAATAGAGAATCAGGCAATTCAGATAAAAATTGTAGCATATGGCAGGGTCTTTACAATGGTGGGAAGATAGGCCAAAAATTATATTTGTAAATTTCTGAAATGATTTCCAGAAATGCATTATAGGCTAAGCGCTTTATACAGTATGTATTGTTAGCAGGTGTTGTGAGTACTTTATTTCTTACACACAATGCTGACATTTTACTCCTTTATACTCTTTAAGGGAACAAGCAGCATAATTGGAATTCCTTTGAGAATGATTTGTTAGTTATTTTAGACCTTTACAAGGAGTAAATGGTAAATAAGAGCTGAGTTTTTGGACATTAGTATCTATTGGTTGAGCAGATTATACTGTAAATTTTAAAAAGGAAGGGCAATTTAGGCAATGATACTAACAGCTGCATAGTTATTGTGTAATAGTGGCCCACCTGGGCTGAATTGTGCAATGCAAAACAAAGCCGAATGCTTTCAATTCCATGATGTATTATGCTACAAGGGAAGCTCTCAGCTAAGCAAAATGTAAAGCTACTGTCAGACCATTCCTCTGCCAGATTACTCCTGCACTGAAAAATGACTACAGTGATATCATTTGGTGAGATCATCACAGTCTACTTCTATTAATGTTTCGATCATTTCCGATCCCAATTTTACATCTCAGCAATTTATTTTTGGTAATAAAGTGTTTTTTCCTTCTTCACTTTGGTAAAGCTTACATTAAATTTTTAAAACACTTATTCAGCTCTTAGAGATTGAGAACACATGCAGTTCCCTCCCTCCTTCATCATAAGTAGTGTTATAGATGAACAATGCCCAGGCAATGTGTTATATACTATGATGTATATGTGTAATGTGCAACTATTTTAACATAGAGAAATCTTGTAAGTGGGTTAAACTCAGCAAAAGTAAGTCCTTTTGCACTTAAAAATTTATTAATACCACCAAATGAGTGATTGATTAGCTTTCTGCAACTTTACTTATAAATAAAGAGGAAAAAAATATTTCCCACATCCCCATCAAGATCCCACTCTGCATTTCTCTAATTTTCCTCTATGGACTCTAGTGTTGAAGAAAATTATGGAGGCTTCTAGAAACAGGAGTTCTCAGAAAAGGAAGGAGTTGAGACATGGGGAAACCATGTGGTCTTGCTGTGAATCATCACAAATATGAACCAAAGAAAACTTTGGAATGACATCAAGCATTGTTTTCTTTCTGGGTTTTGCTAAATCTGGCTTAGTTTTACATACACTTCAGGGAAAGTTCAGAGTTCTGCATTGTATTCCTAGATCTGTTGTTGAAACCACAAGGGGGTTTTGGTCTAGGTCTAGCTGCTCGTTGCACAAAAATCCAATTCTTGAGACAATGAGGATTGCCAAGGAAGAAAGGAATTTTTAGTACAACAGATGTCTTGCGGGGAGACTGTGAGAAGCTGCCTCAAATCTGTCTCCCCAACTAACGGAGATTGTGGGCTGCCCACGTGCCTTGAGGCAGATGCAGGGGGGTGGTGAGTTCTGGTGTCAGGAAGTCTGCCCTGGAGCCTTCAGAATCTTAACTCCTTTGTCTTATACAGAAATCCATCATTTCACACTTACAATCCTAGCACTTTGGGAGGCCCAGGCAGGAGGATCACTTGAGGCCAGGAGTTTGAGTCCATCATTTCTGGAAAACAATGCAAAGAGTCAAGTAGTTAGTTAAGGGAGAGGATTATAAAAAACATATAGGGCTTCATGGAGCTGGTTACAGATCTTTAAGTGAGAAGTCACTTAAGTAAGCTTATAGGTGTGTCTGAGATGGATTTTAAGCCACTTTTTAAAATATGTCCGTAATTTCAAAATATGTTCTTTTAGATGCTTTCTCTTCATACACACTAGACAAAAGCATGGAAAAGTGATATTATGTTTTGATGCAAAGAATAATTCAATTTTTCATAAAGCAAATGGCTACATGGATTAAACTGTTAATCAGTTTTCTCTTGTTTTCTTTTGATTGTGTGGTTTCCATTATACATTTCAATTCCACTTCATTGCTGGTAAGCATCTGTTTTAAAATACAGTTAAAAATTGGTACTCTTGGTCCAGTTCCAAGGGGCAAAATCAGCAGGAATAAGTAATCCCACAGCCTTAAGGAGAACCTTCTAAACCATGAAAAAAAAGCAATAAGTACTAAACTTTGAATAAAAGAGCCATAAATGAGTCTGGAAGCCTCATTTACATTGTAATGTGCCTACCAGCATGATGTCATTATCAATTAGTGTGAGTATTTTCTAACAGCCATCTATTCTGAGTATGTAGTCATTTGGTTTATGGTTATGATTGTGGTGTGTGTGTGTTGGTATCAGAGAGAGAACACTAAAGCAGCAATGTCCATGGAAAGTAGTAATACAGAAAAAATTTATGCTGCTCATGAATCAGTCCTACTTCATTTAATGTTATTTATTGATACAAGGTAGATATAGTACCTCAATAATCTATGTGCGTTGAATAGGATAATAAAATCTGGATGTAATATAATCTTTCTACTATATGAGTTAAAGCAATAAATAAATATATATATATTCTTTTCCTGTCAGTCCCATCACAATGTAATTTTTTTTTTCCTTTGGATTTTGGAATGCTACAGGTATCGTTGAGACTAATATTTTATTCTCTGTCTTGCTAAGCCTCTTTGTTTCAATAATGCTGGTGCATGGATTAGTGAACTGGGCTCTGAGGTGTGAGGTGAGACTGTCTCTTGGGTTTAGGGTTTGTTCTTTGTAACTCTGGGAGAATACAGAGTATTTGCCTGAACATTGATATAGATGAGGAAAGTGATTATGATGAAGCAACTCTGGTTCTCTGGCTAGGTTTCTTGGTTTTAGGTTGCCTTATAAAATTTAATGTAATTTGTTTCTAGTCCTTTCTGTACACTCTGAAATATTCCATAGATGTTTTTTTGAACTTTTTCTGCTTTGCCGAATTTTCACTGAAATTCCATATGAACTTGCCCTCATGATCCCAATGATGATTAAATATTTTTTGATTAATGATCTCAGAGTACAAATACGATGACTAAGACTTATCAATGAAAGGTATCCAGGTAGTTCATATATTTGTGGAGAGTATTTCTCAATGATATGGTGGAAAAATATAAAAGGGTCACCTGGGAAATGTACACCTCGTTTAAGAAAAAAAAAAAAGACTGAAAATGGCACTTGGTGTACCTGTGCAGTAAAGGAAAAAGTAGGAAACAAACAAAACGAAAGAGCAACAACTACAAAACGCTGTTTCTGGACTCTGCTCTAATTAGGCATTTTCACCTGAAAGGCTGGTTTAGCTCTGGCCAGTGGTATACATCCAGTGCCTGGGTGCTCAGGCTGAGGCTGAGTGGTGCTTTGCTCTGAGCACGCTGCAGCTTGGTGATCTGTGTAATGTTGTGTGTCTTTGTTAATCACACAATAGAAGGATTGAACTTATTGAATCATTTGCTTTATTACAACTCCAGAAGAGCACTGTAACTGCCTTGTGGGAACTTTCTTGGAGGGAGTTATTCTGGAGGCAGTCACTATGTAAATACATCTCTTCAATTCCTGTAAATGGCACCAGGACATTCTGCTACAACCGAGTTAAAAAGCAAAATAACCCTTTTGATAAGCTCTTGTAGTGGAGGGTTTTTTTAATGCTGCTTTTAATAACTTCATGGTGTTACATGCTAAATTGCTAAGGTGGTAATTGAATGAAATAATGTATGTAAGAGTGCTTTGGTGCAGTGCCTGGGAGATGGTGAGCACTCAACACACACTCACTACCCAGTAGTGATGCTGCCTGTCAACCATGTTCACGTCATATATTCAGTTCCAAATGGGCGTTCACCTAAACTGCTTTGTTTGGAAACTTGGATGTGTTCCATTTTTCCCCAGCATACAAATGTGTACTTTTTTTTTAAGTTTATAAAACTCATCCACCTGGTCCCATTCTCTCTCACTGCTTCCTAGACTTTACCCATTAGAATGCTAACTTGTATCATACCTGTCTCTCCTGCTCCACTACCCTCCTTTGTGCAACCTATAAACACTCTCAAGTTTCCTTCCAAGCCCCATCCATAAAATATAATACTTCTTGATCCAGGCTTCTCTTTAAACAGTAGACTTAGGTTTATTCTTTTCTTCCTAGCCAAACTTCTTAAAAGAGCTGTCTACTCAATGTCACTTCCTGACTCCCTATATAATTTGAAAACAATGAGTGATATGGCAGAATGAATGCAAAGGCATAGTGGTATGTACAGCATCTAGTAAATCAATTGGAAATTCAGTGTTAATTAGAAAAAAGAAGATGCTGCCTCTCTAAGTCAGCCTGCTAGTGTTTAGATCGTGAGCTTAGATTGTTAGAAATTGTTTTAACTACTGTAGGAGAAGCCAAGAGAAGCACAGCATGGTTTCTATCTCCAAGCTGCTTATGAACTAGTTGTGGGGAGGACCCCATACATAGATAAGTGAGACTGAAAGGGAGCGTCAGGTGAGGCGTCCAGGCAATGCACATTATGGAACCAAATCAAACAGGCTGCGCAGTGCAAGTGGACATTCGAAACTGTCTATGGCTGGCTGGGATCATGAAGGTGCTGATTCCTGAGGTTAAAAGACAGACATCCTTTGGTTGGGAAAGAGATGGTGAAAATATCAGAGGTGGGTTTAAAGGCTGAGTCCAATGTGACAAGGTTGGGAAGAAACAGTTCCAGGTGAGAGGATAGTATTTAAATATAGTGAATGATGGAAAAAGGTAAAATGTGTTTGGTAGAGAGGAATAATCTGGGTAGAAAACTTTTATGGGAGAGTGGTGCAAGCCAACACAAAAGTATTGCCCAATGTGCCCTTTATTCAATAAATATGTTCCTGGAAAGTGCCGGGGAATAAGGACTAATATATTTAGTTATTTTAGAAATAAGAACAACTGACTCTCTCATCAGTGAGTGAATGCTAAATAACGGGGATCTCATTATGGCCAGTCTTACCTTAGTGTAAATTAGGCAATTGCATTAACTCTTTCAGACCTTTGTGGGATCTATCATTTGCTGTGTAAATAATTAGCTGACACCTGTCATTTAATAATATTAATGGTGGAAGCTACATACAATACAGTGTACTTGGCTTCCTGGATATTATTTTAATAAATATTTGAATGCTATTCATGGTAGCCCATTTTTTACTATTAACTATCTCAAGAAATTCATGTGTTATATGGCACTCTGTGGGACAAATTTAAGGAGGAATTATATCATATTTATTAATTAGCAGAGATCTTACAGGTTCCCGGTCATTTTCAAATTCTGTAGTTCATTAAATTGATAAGAATAAGGTTAAAAGGGCTCAATTAGCCCAACGTTCCCAGAATGTAACTTACAAAGTCACATATCAGATTTTACATGGCCAGAGGTCTGTTTAATAAAAGACCTTTTCTCTTCCTAGAAACGACCCAAGAGACCTGAAATTGTTCATATGGCTTCTAGTCATCCGCAGACTTAGTGTACTGATTGTTCTGTGGCAATATGTTATTGATATTAATAGTTGCATGGTGATTTGTCAGATTGGATCATTTTTTGTAATGTTGCAAAATATTCATGATTTTTTTCCCCTTCTGAAAGCTCATGTTCCTCTAAAAAGATTCTGTGGAATAATTCTTCATTAATAATATTGAGGGGTCATAGGGGTGGGTGCTAGAATTCAGGGTGGTGGTGGTGGAAGTTGTAGACAGAATGCATTTGCTAGTTTATATGCAAGTTGGTGAATGTCTAAAGAAGATGGAGTATTATTATGATTGAAAACATTAAATCAATCTTAATTCAGTGATTTGATATTAGCCGTTCATCTAAAATATCATTGTCAGAGGAACTCCATGACACATTTGTCCAACACTGATCCTTTGGAAGCAATGAATCAGGGTAACATTTCTCTTTCATATCTGAATTTGACCTAGAGTTATTGGGTCGATTTGGAGAACAGTGTGTTAAGACTAGACTATTAAGATTCAACAATGAATAATCATCATTTTCCTGATTTTCCTGCTAAAAATTCAAAAATCATAAAGTTATTCGCAAGCAAATTCCCAGTGTTAGAAATAACATATTTTCAAGATCTACATAATGTAATATAACAGAATCAGCCAGTAATTGATCAGAAAAGTCAGAGCTAGACCAAACAGTGTTACATGCATGGAGAAACATTAGCCACATTTCTTTGAATGGGACCTTATTTTTTCCAGTGTATTATTTTGTGGACAAACTTATTTGGGATGCAAATTGTTTAACCATGGTTCAGAATCTCTTTAAATAAAGTTACAAAAGGAATATCTTCTTATTACTCAAAATGATGATTTTAGTTTCCTATTCAAACTCTATAAATGTAACTTCACATGGGGTTGCTGTGAAATCTTCCTCTAGTAAGGCTTATCAGACTTCAAGAGCCGGAAGAGAAGTTAAGAATTGTTCAGTTCTAATGCTCACCATTACCAATCATCAGGTTTTAGTCCGATTAAAACCACAATGAGATATCACCTCACACCTGTTGGAATGGCTACCAGCAAAAAGATGAGAAATAAGGATGTGGTGGAGGGACCCCTTGCACATTGTTGGTGGGAACGTAAACTAGTACATACATTAAGGAAAACAGTATGGAGGTTCCTCAAAAAATTAAAAATAACACTACCATATGACCCAGCAATCCTGCTACTGGATACATATCCAAAGAAAATGAAATCAGTATCTCAAAGAGGTATCTGCATTCCCATGTTCATTGCAGCTTTGTTCACAATCACCAAGATATGAAGACATGGGATCAACCTAAGTGTCCATCAATGGATGAATGGATAAAGAAAATATGGTTTATACACACAATGGGATACTATTCAGCATTAAAAAAGAGGGAAATCCTGTCATTTGTGACAACATGGATAAGCCTGGAGGACACTATGTTAAATGAAATAAGTCAGGCACAGAAAGATAAATACTACATGATCTCACTTATATGTAGAATCTAAAAAAAAAGAACTTATAGAAATAGAGAGTAGAATGGTGGTTGGGAGGTCAGTGAGGGATTCGGTCAAAGACACAAAATTTCAGTTAGATAAGTGAAATAAATTCAAGAGATCTATTGTACAATATGGTGTCTGTAGTTAATAATGTATTCTATACTTGAAAATTGCAATGAGAGTAGCTTTCAAATGTTCTTACACAAATAAATGATAAGTATGTAAGGTAATGTATATATTAATTAGTTAGATTTAGCCATTCCACAAGATATACATATTTCAAAACATCACACTGTACACCATAAATATCTACAATTTTTATTTACCAATAAAAAAATAAATTAGTAAATGAAAAAATTATTTAGTTCACCAGGGCTTTTGCCTGGTGAGGAGCATGAGGCCCAGAGGGTAGCTGAATTACCCAACTTCTTGCAACTAGGCCACATCTCTTTTTTGTACCTGTCTGCCACTTCCATGAGGGCATGGGATTCTGAATGTTCTCTGAGATTCTGTGGTTCATCATTTTATTGTGCTTTGGTCTCCTTTGGTTCTTTGATTATTTTCCCTGTGAGTGAGGCATCTATTTCCAAAAGAATGCAAACTATTTTTGATCAATAATTACTTTTCACCTACTGAAGTTTAGATATATGGTAGGCTCTGAGGACAAGCTTTGCTATCTGACAAGCATGGATTCAAGGCCTGATCCTGGCACTTAGTACAATCTGACAAGTTTACTTCATGAGTAAAATATTATTTATTATTGTGAGCATGGTGAGTAGTCAATGAATATTGCTGTCATTATTATTCACTAAACACTTATTGGTCAATTGAGTCTAGAGAAAAAATTCTAGGGCTTTCTTACTACCTTTAAAAATATTTCTTATTCCATATTATTAAAAAAGTGATAGTGCAATATTTAGATACAAAATTTGTGAATGTGTTCAACCATGTTCCTTGCTGGTAGTATTTCTAGATTTATGGACTTCATGACCTACCTGTTGTGAACTTGTCTGAATGATGCAGAAGAAAAACAACCCAGAAGGTAATTTATTGGCTTACTGGTGAGTCAGAGGTAGGTCAGAGTTTAAGGGAGGTTTGATCCAGAAATTAAACTGTGTTACCAAAGATCTTGTTTCCTTTCTAACTCTGCTCTTTGCCAAAGTGTCTGCTTCCTCCAGGAAAGGCTCAGCTTCTGTGAACTGAATGCTTCCCAGTTCACATTAAGCGGTAAAAAAGAAAATCTTTTCTGGGAGCTCTCAAAGAAGAGTATAGAAACTTATTTCTTCAGAAACTCTCAGCAAAGATCTTGTGTTTCATTGGCCCTCACTAGGCTCTGGTTATCATGTCAGAGATTGAATGTGCTGATTGGTCATCAGGGTCCATTTCTGCTGTTGGGGATGGAGTCAGCTTCTCCTGAGCTAAATGTGCTATGTTGAAGATGGGAGGATGCTCAAAAGGAAATTAGAGTATGCTTACTAAGAGAGAAAGACAATGGATAATGGGTAAGCCAAAGGTCCACTATATCTCCCCAAATGTACTGGTATGTTCCAAATTTGAGGTCAAATGTTAGCTGTCACTACAGCTCTTTATTCTGTATAACATCAAATTCTTTGCTTTTACACATATTAAAATAATCATTATGAAAAGAAGCCTCTCAGTATGGAGATATTTAAAGAATTACAACTATTTCTGCTAAATTTTCTCAATCTCTCCCCAAAGCAGTAACCCATGGAAAAGTTTACTGTTATTGGACATATGAGAATTTTCTATTATAGGAAGTCTAGATTAATTATAATAAATATAAAACATTTCAGAATTCTGGAATCAGGAGGGTGGTATTTGAACCCAAAGATAAATTACTGGCATTATTTTTTTTATCATGTAACTGAATTTTCTTCTTTGGAAAAAAAGTCTTATTAAGCAAGATATAAGTGAGATTGGCATGAATTCATTTGAATCACTTTGGCCAAAAACATAGTTTCTACTTTTAGAAAATTACAGAGTTATCAACATGTAATCCTTCTTATTTTTCCACATATTTAACAAAATATTAGTCAAGTTGGAAATTCTTTTCTGTTGCCATCAAGGAAATGCATGCTCCCAATTATAGCATCCTCTAAGCATTTATGCATCCCATTTCTGGGGATACAGTATTTATCCAAGCTGCAGTAGACTAAAAATAATTATGGCTCCAGAGTAATTTGAATCCCCTTGAAGAATATATACCTCACTTACAGGACAACAAACAATCATAGAACCAAAAGATACCAAGCACAGCAAAATGATGCAATCAGAATCTCAGAGAACTTTCAGAATAAGGAGTTTGACTTGTTTTGGATCTCATAGTTTTTGAGTGCACAAAAGAGTCTCATGATAGTGATCGAGTAGCCTAGAAGAATGCAGTATTTTGGACAGTCTGTTAGTACTTGGAGTCATGGATTCTTTGAGAGTCAGATGAAAGATACAAATGCTCAATCCCCCAGAAAGCTGCTCCTACATCCAAAATTTCACATACAATTTTGGGAGTTCATGGACTCCCTACAGCTCATTTTTAGATCCAACCATATACAAACCATTTTTATCAGAATGCAAAACTAAGCCCTCCTTCTTTGAATTTTAAAATTTAGTACCTGGTTTCTTACTGGCATAGATGTAGGGATTTGAAAGAACTGAATTCAGTGTTTCCCAAAGTATATTTCTAGTAGTTTAATCTAATAGGAGTAAGAACCTGTGAAAGAGTAAGAAACATGGAGTATTAATGGATTCTTCCAATGCCTTATGCATAGTAGGTATAGTGAGTCTTATAAAGTAATGAAAAATAAGTTTTAGAATTATGCAGAGGTAGCAGCTCAATTCCAATGGTACAAAAATTAACAATGAGCAAATTTTAATTAAAATAATTCTCCCTTTATTTTGTCAGAAGCAAGCTACTTCATTATTATATAATTTTTAGGCTTATAAATAGGGTTTTCTTAATATGTGAATTCATTAGATGCAAAATAGTTAAAGTGCCTGGCTAGTTTCCTTCAATGTTTTACCTTTATAACTTCAGTGAAATTTTTTTTAAGTAAATAATATCTTATGTTTGTGGGAGTATTCAAAGAGTTCCTGGAAGAATGTTTCTTACATTCTGTATTTTAAGGGCTTTTTCACTTCTGCCTTTTGATTTTTATAATTGCTAATAAGCTAAGTGTTTTCTAAAATCAGCGTTCTCACTGGAGAAATCTAAAACATCAACTCAAATGACTGAAAAAGAACAATTGGTCCTGACACTGAGTAAAACTATGTGGAAAATTTGTAATGATTTGTAAACATTTTCACACTTATTATGATTCAGATATGGACTGTGGCCCAGAAAGGATTTGGATTTATTTTGATTGTCCCTGTAATTAGCTCAGCAATGTTTTTCTAAGTTATGATTTCATGCTGGCTATTAGAGATTGCACAATGTTGAGATGCCACATGTAAAGAAGGTATGGGATTATATGGCAACAATTAAACACACTATATGATAAATTAAACAGGACTTCAAACCTAGGAAACATGAAGAAAATGTGGCACACACAGATTCAAGAAGGAAAATTGATATCTAGTGTTATGTTTTAGATAAAATTCCAAGCATATAGACCAATTTAATTTTATACAAGTAGAGAAAAACTAGAGTACTAATTGATAGACTATATAGACTTTACTACTATTTTATTAGCATCAGTGTGGAGATCAGGGGAATTTGCATTGGCCCATGTGCTCTACCACTGATGTGTTTTCTCCTGGGATGCATGACAGAAAGACTTTGTACTTTGTGTGGCCCAGTGAAAAGTGAAAAGGCACGACTCCTTAATCAACATTCATAAAGAATTTCAAGATGGCGACCATGGTGTGTTAGACCCAGTGCCGGGCCCTGCGTGACTGCCCATCCTGGGGACAGGTGGAGAAGGGAGTTGTGGAGATTCTTCTGAATCTGTCCCTGTCTGTCCCTGTCTCCAACTTCTCTCGCCTCTGAGGCAATGCTCAGACCAAGCCCATGGGGAGAGCCAGCTCTCTGTTTGGTACAAGTTTTGAAGGCGAGGAGGATGACAAGGGCTGCTCCTTCCCGAAGTCTATCGTCTAGATAGGTTGTGAGGATTAATGAGTTAATATCAGAAATTGCTACAGGCTAAATCTTCACTTGCCTAAAAGAGCATAAAATTTTTATTTTGTCTTTTATGCTTTCTGACAATCCCTTCAGTCTGCCACTAGGCTTTTAGTGGAGCGTGTGGAGAATTTAGGACAAGATGATGAATCTTACTCAAGGGCATCTCGATAGCTCTGCAAACTTAATGCAATAATGTAGGTCTTGGGCCCTGTGTCACCGAGTAAACAAAGACAGTCGAAATTTTAGATAAAAGATGCCATAGCTCATTTATTGTCAGTATTTAGGAGACAGATTACGGCAATGCGTAATTTTTTTTCCTTAAAATCCCTTTTATCATTGCATGTCTATCTAATTTTATTTTGAGCAACTAGAATGCTATAAAGATATTCTGTTGAATGTTTAAGGCTGTATTTTATTTTAAACAGTGCATAAAGAATATATTTTGGCCTCCTTGAAAAATAAAAGCAAGCTAGATTATGCAACTTGAAAGCAAGGTAAAACCCCAAATGAAGGCTATTGGAAGAGCCAGACAGGAGCAAAGCGGTGATACTCTTGGCTTTAACACTGCAGTCCCTAGCCCCTGGACCGCTGAGTAGCGAGTGAGCAAATCTTCATCTGTATTTACAGGGGCTCCCCATCACTCCCATCACCGCATAAACTCTGCCTCCTGTCAGATCAGCAACGACTTTAGAGTCTCATAGGAGCATGAACCATGCTATAAACTGCGCATGCCAGGAATCTAGGTTGCGTGCTCCTCATGAGAATCTAATGCCTGATGATCTGAGGTGGAGCTGAGGTGGTGACGCTAGTGCCACGGAGTGGCTACAAATACAGATCATCATTAGCAGAGAGGTTTCACTGCACAATAAATGTAACGTGCTTGCATCATCCAGAAACCATCCCTTGCCCCAAAACTGCCAACCCTCCAGGTCTGGGAGAAAAATTGTTTTCCGTGAAACCCGTCCCTGAGGCCAAAAAGGTTGGGGACCACTGCTTTAGCAGATTCTGGAGAGACTGGAGAGAGTCGGTGAGTGTAGATTCCTGCCCCATGGCCATAGCTGGCTGGACCTGTCCTCTTTGAAGCCACTTGAGGGCACCTACTCTTCTGAGTCACTAAAAAAAAGGTGCTAATGTGGCGTTTAACACTTGTACTTCATTGAGCTAAAAAAAAAAAAAAAGGTTGCCTGTAGCAGAGAAAAGAAGCAGAGTTAGCCAAGGGAAAAGGGAGAGGGCAGGGAAGCCAGTGCAGTCAAGGAAGCCAGTGCAGTCAAGAGTTTAAGATAGTGACCGCGTTCCACATTTAGACTTGGCAGCGTCTCTCTCGTTTGTCCTGTGCCCTTTGCTTAGGGAGTAGAAGTTAGGGGTCTCCAATTCAAGGAACCCTTGGGGGACAGCACTTGGTGGAACAGAGCGATCTAATTCCTGCCTTCAAGAAGGTTTCAAACTTGCAGTGAAGATAAGGCTATCAGAAAGTGCGGAAAATCCTAAAATCCTAAAAATGTTGTGAGGAGTTGAAGAGGAGGAAGGAAAGAGAGGGATTAGGAAAACTTTACTGAGGAAGGTGCTTTCCGGGGCCAAACCTTGAGGGCGGGAGAATGGGCAGAAATGGAAGTCAACAGAGACTGCATCAAAGAGAACCTTCAGGGAACACTCACTACGCCTGGACGGAGCAGAACACTTTTCATGTATTTGTCTCCTGCAGTCTTCATAAGCTCTGTGAGCCGAAGTGCTATTAGCTTCTTTTATATACAAAAAAAACCCAACTTTGTTTCAGTAGAGACAAAAAAAAAAAAGCATGATTCATCCTTACAACAGCTAAACACCGAAAAGGTTATGGTACCCCCGCCCCATATATAATTCAAAATAAAAATAGTACACAATACAATGCATTCATGTGCACACTAGAATTAAAATATTAGCTTATTTTCAGAGTTTTCCATGACTCAATCCTCGGAAGGTTAATTGAAGGTGGACTCGCATTCAGTTTGAGTAGGCCTTGCTCTGCTGTGCTGTGATCATGTGCTCTTAGCCAGCTTTTTGCATAAAATGACACTGCACCCTGGGGTGACAAGGCCAGTGAGTGGCAGAGGAAAGATTCAAACTTAGGTCCGTCTGACTTTTTAATAATGTGGCTTTTAATAGCGTGGCTTTCCGGGTGAGCCATCCCTGAGGAGCGTCAAGTCCTATGTGTCTGCTCACCCCAGGGGGGCCTGTCCATCCCTTACGAGCAGTCACGTAGAAAGAGAAAAAACAATTCACGAGGAGGCACATGGCGTCCTGGGATTCTGTGAAACTTTGTCACAGGGTTTTTAAGTGACGTAAACCTCCTCATATCTATGCTGTATTGTTGTGTGAGAAAAGCACATTGTTGAAGAGAGATGTTTGTAGCTCAACCCCATTTTCTCCTAACGAAGTGCTCCTATATTTATGTTTATAGATGTCCTCACATGTTTTTATGGTTCCCTTGAATACTGAAGGGGGAAAAGAAAACAAAAATGGTAGGGACAACCTGCTAGTTTCCTGGTGTGATATAAACAGAACATGTGCCAGAGCACCGCTGCAGCAAATGGGTAACCACTGAATATTCCTGTGAACAAGGTCTCAAGGTGACATTGTTAAAAGACAACTGTGATTTGTTTGGGTGACGGGGCTCTGAGCAGTTTTGGCCTTCTTTTCCTTTTGCTGTTTGAATTTAGTTTTTTTCTCTAACATAAAATAACCAAACAAATAAAAGATAATTCAAGTCTGTGGGCACTGGGAACTTACTTGTGCCTATAGGTGTTCAACCAACGACAAACCTTGTAGCCACAGAGGTACCGCTCTCAGACCTCTCAACTCCCTTCTGTGCTTCTATATAACTTTTTGTGACATGGGGTCTCACTGTGTTGCCCAGGCTGACTTTGAACTCCTGGGCTCAAGTGATCCTCTCACCTTAGCCTCCCAAGTACCTGGGACTACCAGAATGCGCCCTCATGCCCAGCTCCTCTCTGTGCTTCTAAATGAAAAACTACCCACTCTGTTCTCATGGGCCACATGCTGGCAGTAACTAACCGCATAGCCCTCCTTACAGAAACAGTAAAAAACATGGAGGGAGCCCTCTGGGAACTTGGTAAGCCGCAATGTGCATGTCACCTGTCTGCAGAGGGCAGGCCTGGCTGCACCCCTGGAGAACGTTGTCTTTCATGATGGTGGGCCCAGTATTTTCAGATCCTCCAGTTCTAGAAATTCAGATTTATATGTGAGCATTCTTTGTTTTTTAATAATTGACATTAAATCATATCTGCATGCTATGCAGGCCAAACTAGATCCATTTGCAACTACATGTCATTGTGTCTTTAGTGAGAAAGGGCCCATTTGAATATTTTGACAAGAGTTTGGGAAAGTTCTGGTGTATGGTGTATGGCTCTTGGGTAGGGTGCCTTATTGCATGGACCAGGTTGGGGGTGTGGTAGTCAGGATTGGGAAAGCTGAGCATATATAAAGAACATCACAAAGTCACTCGCTGGGGAAGAAGGGTAGCTGTGGTCCCACAAGGAGACATTGGTGATTGCTTTTGCTGATTCTTCAGCTTTGCTGAGTGCCTACCTTTCCCAGCTTTATACTCTCTGTCTTAGACCAATTGTGAAAATTGAACTCTGGAACTCACACACTAAGAGTGTTGCTTCAATAAGGAGTGAAGTCATTCTCTCTTCAATCCACTTACACACATATAGCCCACACATCCCAAGCGTGTAGAAACACGGAATGTTGTTTTGCTCTCTTAATTACTTATGAGTCAGGGGTGGGAATGAACTGAAGTAAACTACAGTGCGTCATCGCATGTTCTGAATTCCATAATTCGAATGCCTCCCACTAAGATTTGTCATTCTGCCTCTAGGCAGGACTGTTCTTAAATTGTCCTTGACATATGAGCACCTGTGGTATTCATTAAGCCCTCCTGGGAATAAGCTTTCCTTAGAAATACTCAGAAAGTATCTCTCTCTCAAAAATGAAATTCTCTATTTCCATCAAAAAGATGAAGGTATAGCCTTCATTCTGCTATATCTTAAAGGGCAAAAAAAAAAAAAAATGTAGGTTAGCATGTAGGGAGTAGAATTAAGTCAGTGCCAGCAAGTATTCAAGAGGTGTATGCCTTATATAGCTCATGACTTAATATGAGCCAAACCCGCCTCTCCACTCTGTCTTCAGAAAAGGGGCATAGAATTCTGGAACATCATACTCTATTAATTTTTAAACAGTGCTGGAAACTACTGCTTTTAAAACATTGAAATATTAAAAATTATTCTGTACCCAAAACAGATATTCTTATTTTAGAAAATGCTTCTTCACCAATTATCATAACATTCTTTTGCAAGGAGCTGGCTAAAAAGGAGTAAAGTTTTTTTCTGCATTGCAAGTCTGTCTTCTCTGTTCTGGTTCAAGCCAATAACTCATTTTATGCAGACACAAACCGAGAAATTTGAAATTTCTGAGTCATCATCGGAATAGCATATTCTCTCCATGATCCCGAAGACACATTTCTTGATAACACTTTGATTACTGCACCCCTAAATGGATATTTCTGGTACATTGTCTGTCTAGCAGCCATACATTCCCACCTATTTGTCTTGGTAATCTCAGGCTCCAGAAGAACATATGGGCCATATTCACAACTTCTACCATTTTCAGTGTTTATCTTTATTCAGTCAAATTTCCTAAGAGTTCTTTCCATTTCCCTTCTGTCTCTTTACTCTCTTCATTTTTCTTGAGTGTGTTGATCAGTAATTTATTTTTGTAAAGCTCCAGTTTTGAAGGTTGTGGGCTAGGCAAGCTCAGTGTTAAGAAAATGGCAAATCCACAGGCTAAAGTTTTAGCCCTTACTCTGTCATTGTTTAACATTAATAATTCTTACAGGTCATTTAACACACCCATGTCTTAAATTCCTCACTTTCCAAATGCAATGACAGCAGTTGCCTCCTACCAGCTTAGTGGGGCCGTAGTGGCAATGAATAATGTGCATGAATTATTTTGAGATTCTTTGGAAAAATCTTGAGTTCTTGACCTCACTGTGCCAACAGCTCTGTTTGCAGCCTGTGCAAGTCACTTTGAGTAGTCTTTTACTTTGGTTTCCCCAACTGAACAATTTGAGTAGCAATTTTTTTTTTTTGAGTAGCAATTTCTTTATCTTTTTCACAGAGATGCCTCAGTCTCAATAGGCAATTGTGATCCTTAGGAAAGAATTTAAGGCAGTGTGGCCTTAGCTTCAGATTCCAAGAATAGTAGTGCGCTATAGTTATCAATGGTCTGCATGTGCAGACATCTGTGCTTTGTGTTAATCACATGGTATTTTTACAGTCTCTGCAATGTGTTTATAATAAATGTGTATTTTTTTTTATGTAGTTGAGCAAACAGACTTGGTGTTTGAAAAACCTAGTAAGAGGAAAAACCAGAATTTGAATCTAGTTTGTCTCATTTTTGAGTGATTTTTTTTTTACCTCAGTAAGTGATAGTTGGTGTATTTTTACTAATTTCTGTACATTTGCATAATTAGTCTTTACTGTAAAAATTTTGGAATATATAGTAATTTGATCTCAACTTCTGAATGTCACCTGTCTATACATTAAAGGCAATAGTTACTTTAGAAATTGCTTTAGCAACAAACAAAGTAGCTGAGTTTGGTTTCTAATACAGACTTATGGAATGGTTTTGTATGGTGTGGTTTAAATCCAGATGCTGTAAGGGAGTACACACTGTATATAATCTATAGTGATAGAAAGCAGATCATTGGTTGCCAGGGGCCAGAGTTAGTTCCGGGTTACTTTGGAAAAGGCACAAGGGAACCCTTTGGGGTGATGGAAACATTCTGTGTCTTAATTGTGGTGGTGATGATACAGGTGGATACGTTTGTAAAAACCCATTAATCTTCATCCACAAAATGGGAACATTTTACTGTAGATAAATTAAGCCTCAATGACTTGATTTTTAAAATCCACTTGCTGTCCAATTGGGCAAGTTACTTAACTTAAGTCACATATTTCTTTTGTGTGCATGGGGATGCTACTTGTACCCACCTCAAAACTTTGGAGAAGTATTAAATAAGATAAGGCATATAAAGAACTTACCGTCATGTTTGTCCGTAGTGAGCACTCACCACGTTTATTCAGCAAAAATGCATCAGACAGTGTTCTCAGCAGTAGACAAGAGAAAATTTCTGCCCTTGACTGAGGGAGGCAGACAATAAGCGGGTAGACAAAGAATTGACCAAGATCCTGTCATACAGCAGTGAGGCCTGTGAAGCCAATAACACAGGGATGTGATAATGACTGAGGATGGTGGCCATTTCTCTGAGAGGCGCATGTGTGAGGAAATGTCATTTCAAATGAGACCCAGATAACATCAAGGAGACTCCATGGGAAAATCTGCAGGCAAGTGTTCCAGGCAGAAGGAACAGAATGTGCAAAGGACCCAAGGTGGAAACAATGCCCTGTTCAAGGGACCAAAGTCCTGGGGGGAAAGGAGTAAGAGGTGAGTTTGGAAAGCCCAGCAGCAGGGCAATAGGAAGACGATAGAGAAAATTAATCCGGAATAATGTGATCTGATTTACATTTAAACAAATTTCTTCAGCTGTTGGGTAAAGTATGAACTCTAAAGAGTTGAGAGAAGCAGCAGGGAAACCAGGTTGGAGTAGATGCTGGGACTAGGGTGATAGGAATAGAGATGGTGACACTTGGTCAGCTTTGGAATGTATTTTGGAGTAGAGAAAATAGGACTGTCAACAGTATAGATGAGGTAAGGGGTTAGGTCAGTTTTTTTGTTTTCTTGGCGTGAACAAGTGGGTGTGAAATTGTTACTATTTACTGGCTTGACATTCAGTGATTATATTATAATAATTTTCACTTAAAAGCCATTTAGTGAGTTATTAAATATTATATCATAAAATGTTTCTGGGATAACTACTGATAGAATGGTTGTGTGCTAAGTATTAATTTGGGGTCAAACCTTAATTTTAGGTCTTAAGCTCTCTATTAAGTAATTAAATGGTTGCGCTCAAACCATTTCTGAAATCAGAGAGACATTTGTGTTTGTGTGTGAGGGTGTGTGTATGTGCATGTGCAAATATGAATGTGTGTGCATATGTGTGTGTAATGTGTTATTGTGTCACTCTTGGAGCTCTGCTTCCAGGAGTGACATTCAAAGGGAGAGCCTAGAATTCCTTACCAATAGGGGTCTTGAATTTGCCCAGTGCTCGCTTCATTTGTACCATCCTACATACACTCTGCATAATCTTTATGGCGCTGAGATTTTGCCCAGCTGTGGTTTTCTCATTACTGTTGTATATTTCTAAAGCTGTTGCCAGT
Organism: Lepilemur ruficaudatus; assembly: GCA_963574885.1. Lineage (NCBI taxonomy): Eukaryota > Metazoa > Chordata > Mammalia > Primates > Lepilemuridae > Lepilemur > Lepilemur ruficaudatus. Next base: position 28,497 of record CAUYRT010070560.1, on the reverse strand, counting down.
CATGCTCAGTATCTCTGGAGTGACAGGTGGGAAAATGTCGAGGAGACTACTATGTTTCCTTTCATAGTGTCGAATTCAATGGCTGGAGCTTAATTCTGGTGCCTTGGTAGAGAGGTTCAAAGTCAGCATCATAGAGGTTGATGAGTAGAACTTTGCCTCACACCACTGCTTCCTTCCTCACTGGTTACTCTTCCTGCCTCCCTCTGCTTGGGTCCCCTCTTGAAAAACCACTGGAAGTTTCACTCAATGTGAAGCACTACACTGGGATAAATCCTTGAACCACATTCCCCAGTGAACAACTGACAGCCGATAAAACCCTTAAATCAATAATAAATAGTCATTGCCCGCACTTGGACACACACTACCTGCCAGTGCTTTATAGGAATTTTCTCTCTTAATCCTTCCAGCAAACTCAAAAGCTCTCTTGTACAAACTTGTAAAGCTCTTTTATTTTCCACTTCTAATGGTTGAGTACACAGGCTCAGAGAGTAAAGCAATTTGCCCAAGGCCACACAGCCAGTAAGTGACAGAATTCTGCTCTGTCTGGCTCCAGATTCCAAGTTTATAACTACTAAGCTGTAGGGCCTCAATCCATGCAAACCTTTCAGTATGGGATGCTACGGCAAGATTCCCCAGAATCTTGGCTGATTAGTTTCTCAGGTATTTACTAAACCGACTATTGCGATGCAGACCATGAAGCTTAAAGAACAGCACCACAAACATGGTGGCTGCTGCCTTAGGAAAAGGCCAGATTTTCTGTTACTTATATGAAAGGATCTGTTTGTTATGTTTTTGGTCTTTCGTCAAGGCATGGAAAATAGCATCACCTTCCTTTTAGGACTCAAAGTTCCTTGATTTTATGTTAACCGGTATATTTTTTTGAAGTGCACCTTTAGCCCATTGGTATTTAGTCACTAAAAACACTGCCCATTAATACAATCATCAATATCTTATTAACCATGAAATATTACATGCCCCAAATCTCAGACTGAATGCTTAAAACATTTCCTGTCTCTATATGAGGAATTCAGACATGTGATGTTCATCAAGTAAGTTCAAAAGGAGGCATTGATGACTTACAAAAGCACAAAGACTATTTTTCAGATTTATGGGGTTTTAAGTTCTGGCCAGAACTTGAGAATGGAAACAACACACACACACACACACACACACACACACACACACACACACACACACATGCATGAGAGAGAGAGAGACAGAGACAGAGACAGAGACAGAGACAAAGACACACACACAAAGATGGACAGAATGCATTCGCATGGTATTTCTGGCCTGTTTGAGAGCAGGAAATAATACTGGAAATATATTTCAAAGCATGATCTCACGGGATTTCTGCCCCACTTTAGAGGAATGAAGTATTTGGTTTATATACATAATCAAACATTGGAAGCTGGCACTAGAACCAGCTCCAAGAAACCCTGCAACTCTTCCATTGCTGCTTGCAAACTTTATTTGCTGGAATTGGGAACCAAGAACTATTCACCCTCCTATAACAATTTACTGTTCAGAAACTATGTCTTTATGTGACTCAGATGTACTTCATTCAAGTGATGGAAAAATAGAAGTCTGAATCACATATTGCTAACAAAACGATGCAGATGAATCTATTAAAGCATATCTCCTCACTGTTTTGTTTTTGACTTCCAATTGGCACTTTTTCTTGCCTCTCAGCTTTGAAACTCGAGAACAAAATGCCTCTGGAAACAAAGCAAAGCGAGCTGGAGTGTGTGTGTTATACAGAATACTGAGAGAGATCTTTGTGCTGCTCACAGCTACAGCTGTCACCGATTTTTCATCTACAGTAAGGTCAGCCAGACAAAAAGACCCAAGACAACACATTCAGTAGCATTTTTGTTCCCATATCAGTCTAAAAGAAGTAACTTCCTGTAATGACTCCCAATTATGGTCACAGTGATTTTTTAGCACATCACTGGTTTGGCTTAATTGCTGGTCATATGGGGGAGTTCTTTGAGGCTCCTAAAATAAAATAAATGTAGCTTTCATTAATGATGTTAACCTAAAAGCTCCAGAGCTAAATTTCTCAACTCTCCATGCTGAAACCCGATAGGTCTACCTTCTACTCTGTTATTCAGGGTTTGATGATATAAATTATTGAGATCCTGTCTCTATTTTGCTGTCTTCCTTCTGAACCATTCCCCATCCTTTTTCACATCAAATGTCTAAATAGGATCAATCTTCTACTTTTAGGTACCTAAAGAACAGTCAATAAACTGAGGTTTAGGGATTATTCAACTATCAATGCCATCCATCTTCTTCTAATTATTTCTGGCTATTAAATGTAAAATTTTTGCACATTTTTTTCCTTTCTATTCCTATTAACCAGGGTATAAATTAAAAAAAAAAAAAACAACCAGGAAACTTTTAGTACTGATCTTCAAATTTTTTGATTTTAAAGACATGGTTTGGAAAGAATCTTACTCTTTCTTGAAATATTTTATCTGAAAAAGATGTTTATTTTTGGTGATTAAACAAAATGGAGAGTGTCAACTTAATTTGACCAACAGAATTTTCTTTTTTTAAATATTGAACTTCAATTTGAATGGAGCTCAGTGTCTCCTCCATTTTCTTCCCAAAAGATTATTTCATATTCTGTCTGCTTCCAGAATATTCCATCGTACAAAAAGTTCTATGGGAAGGGATTGTGCACCATACCAGGACCAATGCAAAACAGTATTTTTTCCTTGTGTTACTATTTACCGTTCTCTATTACTCATGTGGCTGTGCACTGAATGGAAAGAGGTAACACAGCCTTTGCAGACCTCAAAATCTATAATTAAGAACTGCATCTGACAAGGTTTTTTTTTCCTACTGACAAATAAATGTCACTTTTAAAAAGAATAGTACAGGAAGAATGATAAAAAGAGGTGAAAGGGCAAAAATTTTTCTCTCTTTTTTTCATGGCAGAACACAGAGAGGTTTTTTATTTTATTATTTATTTATTTATTTTTTGATAAATCCTTACAATGAGTACACTGTTGACTTGGCATGCAGATCAAAAGACTGACAGATTTAATTCATGTTTCTGTGCTATACAAACAATGACATGTACGAGCCAATCTGGGCTGCTTTCAGCAAGTAATTGAAGGTAGTGCAAACACAGACTTTAAAAGATCAGTGGTGCACAACTGAACTGTTTGACAAAAGGAGATCCGACGGCGCATATTCTTTTTACTATTTCGTTGAGATTCCTCTTTGCCTGCCCTCTGCCCTGCCCTCACCCTCCTGGAATTAATAGCGACTGATAGCCCATGCATTGTGTCAACGGAAATGGACACACACGCGCTGTATATTATAATAACTTGCTTGTCTGCTGCTGGGTGAAGAGATAAGCTCCAAGAGTGCACAAGAATAATCTGAAGACGTCTGGAAGTTAACCACAAGAAATCAATGTTTGCATAAGCTTCCATTACACAGGCAGTTTTTGCTCTATAATGGGGGTGGTCTGGGTAATAAGGTAATAAATTCATCCACAAATGTATAAAGGATGACCCCACAGGATTTTGACATGACATTTTCTGTGGATCCAACTTGGTTGGAAACTACAGGCAGCATTTTTCTCCAGTAATTTGTATACTTGATGTATTTTTTTTCCCCCAAATTGCATGGTGCCAGCAATTTGGTTTTTAAATACAATAGTCTTTTGAAAAGTACTGAAGAAAATGAATAGAAAATCACCGGCATCATAGCAAATTATCCCAGGTCAACACATAATGCCTTCATTTTCCAGATGTCTCAATTCAGGCAGCTACTTTGGGCATTTTTGTCTAAGGATACTTATAAGTATTCCAAGTTTAATATAATAATACATTTTCTGTTGTGTATTACCGTAGGCTAACATCATTGTATGTGTATCTTCTGCATTAAGGTTCCAAAAGAAATGGATTTAAACTAGTGTAGCCAGAGGTAATGCTTTAGCCTAAATGTTTAAAATGAATTCTTTGTTCAAAATCCTTGCCTTTACTGTAGGGTCATAGATAATTTGTCATGATTTCTCCTCAATTATAAAACTATAATTGTTTTATACCAAAAGATTTTAAAATATAACTTCTAAGCTTTTTTAATGCCCAGAGTTTGGAAGTTATCTATCCTATAATAATTAATTGACAAATTGGTTTAAGAATATTGGGTTTTGTTTATGACTGACTTAAAAAGATTTACATAAATAATGCTAGCTTAATGTAGAAAAATTAGAATTTTCAAATAAGCAAATACAACAAAAAGTATCTATAATACTTTCACCCCAGAGTGGTTATCAATATTATTATCACTTGGATCTTATCCTTTCAAACCTGAAAAAATAATATTATGCCCATTATTTTAGGAAATAAATAGGAACCTTGATCATTAATCATTGTGGGTGTATGTATATATATGTGTGTGTATATATATATAATTTTTTTCTTCCATGTAGCTATACAGAGTGATTTGCCTGGTAAGTCTTTTTCTGCACATTGAGTTTCTTCCATGGATTTCTTAGAATCTAGAGTTTTTGAGTAGGAAAGTTCAGCCTATGCATGTCTGTTATAAGTTAGGAAATGGTTAAGTGATATTCCCAGAGTCATATGGGCTCCTTAGTAGCAGGCAGAGAAACTGAGAAGAGAAATGATTCCTAAAAATGTGAGCATAAAAATGAAATATTTGATAACTATGGGATGTGAGGGACAGACAAAGAAATTAAGCATGTTTAGTCTGGAGAAAGAGCTTAAGAGAAATTTGGTAACTGTATTTTTATTTGAACAGTTGCCATGTGGTGTTCTTTATGAGTGCTATCTTAGTCAATTCTGACTGCTATTACAAAAATCACAGTTCTGGAGTCTGGAAATTCCAGATTAGGGTGCCAGCATGGTTGAGTAAATACCATCACTGCTGGAGACTAGAGTTTCAACATATGAATTTGGGGGCAGGTGGGGTGGGGTGGGGGGGGAGGCATAAACTTTCAGTCCATAGCAAGTATTCCAGAGAAAAGAAAAATGAAAATAGACTACAGGGTAGAAATTATCACAGAGGCAACTTGAGATTCTATTGAAAAGGAAGAAGGGATCAGCAATTAGAAATATTCAACAGTAGTATTAGCTGCATTTAACACGTTAACTGCCATATGAGTTGTATTTAACTCACACTAGTTTTAAGCCCAGGGGGTTGTGAAGCATACATAACTCACATGTCTCTTCACCTTGGGAGCCACATAAACTATTTTTTAAGTTGCATACAACTCACGCACAGAAACAATAAAAAATTACAAATTTTTTCCTTAAATTGGAAAGGAGCATTGTGTTTTCGAAATTTTTCTTCTATTTTCTTAATAAAACACCAGGCCCCAGGGAAAAAATTTTTTTTCTAGTGTGGCAGTCCATGTGTTACTGAACCCCTACTCATCGAAGGTGACTGGGAGGTGCTGAATAGCTATCAGTCAGGATTGCTGCATGAGGGTTTGCTGCCTGGGGAAAAAGACTATGTGAGAAATGTCCTCCTTCTCCAGGACCACCAGATTTCCTTCATGTCAGGCAGTCCAAAGGGCCCAACTCTGTCAGAATAAGTTTGTGTGTATACATCATGTTGAAACCTAAATGACAGCTGCATACAAACCATGAACAGAAACAAAATCAATTCTGATTAATATGGCGGCGTGGATAAAACTTCCAGTTATAAAAATATCAGCAGCTCTTTTGCTATGCCAGATGCAAGGGGTATTTTTAATTCTAGAAATGTAGAATTTATAAGCTTCAAAATCATCAATGGGAATTGTCAGAATATGGTATGAATTTCATATCCTACTTCTCAGAAAGGGACATCATGAGGAAGCCTAAGGAAACAGGGAATTGTGTGTAACACACTTGATTAAGTGAAATGTGTTCATTTCTTTCTGTGCAAAGTCTAACCAGCTAGTCTGCATATGAAAGCATTGCAATAATAGAGTCTAGAAGCAAGCACACATAAATCACCACTTTGGCAACAAACCAAACTGATAGGGATTAAACTATGGAGCTAATTCTTAGATAGTAGAATAATAGCATAACCTAAGATGACTCTATGTTATTCCAGAGACAGAATGGAGTTCGGTATTATCCCTAAAAACTGTGCAGTATCTGCAAAGGTGAGATGATCGTTATAAATGAGGATGTTACAAAAAGGAGAAAAGAGCTGTAGCTAGAGACAGATGCTCCAATTAGCAAGATATCCATTTCCAAATTATTATGTTTTCAAATAAATTCTGACATGCAATTTTGGAACATTGGAAAATAATACTAAAGCAGCCCAAGTAGAAACAGGAAGTAAATCTTGGCAGAGCTGTATGTCTTCAGCATATTACTAATAATTCATTACATTGCTGAGAAGGGGGTGGTGAACAGAATGATTTTCAAAACCAGCCTTTAACTTGAGATGGTTTTCCCAAACTTGGAGTTATAAATCAAAACTGGCAAAGTAGGAAAAAAAAAAATCCTGTAATTACTAAAGTGGATAGTTCAACCAGATAGGTTTCTTTTTTTCCCCAGGTTTAGAGGGTACAAGTGTTTTTTGTTACATGGATGAATTGTATAATGCTGAAGTCAGGGCTTTTAGTATACCCGTCACCAGAATAGTGTACATTGTACCCTATAGGTAGATTTTTATCCCTCAACCCCCCCCACCTTCCCCCCTTTTTAGTATTCAACGTCCATTACACCACTTTATGAGCATATAGACCCCTTGTTTAGCTCCCACTTACGAGTGAGAACATGTTCAGCCAGATAGTTTAAATTGATCTGTAAGGACCCTCATGTTACAAAGTATCAAACACAGCTGAAAAGTCTTATGAGCTTAATTTTACCTCCTGGTATATGGTATGAATCATCACACATCTCAGAAAATCTATGCTTTTCTTACATGTAGCCATAAAATTCTGTTTTCTTTTCAGTAAGTCCATTCATGCTATATAGTTGGGACAAGTGTAAGCTCATAAAAATATTAACCCCACCCCCACCCTCTCCAAACTCCAGTATATAAAAACCAGTTTTCCACAGAGTGAGGGAACATGGAGATGCATGTATTGACATTGGAAAGCTGCTCTCTTAGCAGTAGGGAAAGAGGAGAAGGGTGGTGTGATTGACCCATATTTGACCTATGCCAGAATCAGCTGTATTGCTTCCTACTGAAGCAGTTTTCTAGGCTCATCCCAGCCCTATGAAATCAAATTATGTGTGCATTGCACTTGAATTTTTAAATATGCTCACTAGGGATTTTATTGCATTGATGCTTTTGTGTAGCATAGGCTTCAGGGGAAGGGTAAGGGTTCTCTTCTCCAGCACTGTCTATAACCTCTAGAATTTGTGAGTGCTGTAAAATCAGTATTAACGAATGAGTGCTGGGAGTGGAAAAAAAATAAAGCCAAGGGAGATGAGATGAGGAAGAAAAATATGAAGAATGACAAGTTTGAAGATCAAATAATGTGAAGCCTGAATGTCTGTGTGTAGACTAACGTATGACATATGTAGACATAAGCTATTGAAATCGAAAGCAATGGTTTGCGGATAGAGTGAGAGAAGGCTATAAAATGGCTGTGTTCTGAAGCTGTCATTTATGTCAGCCCATTGCTTGTCACTGGAAATAAGCTGAGAATCCCCTTTGTATAACACAGCGATGAATCTTGGAAATTCTTACAAGAATGTTTAAGTGCTATTTGAAATTCAGCTGAATCTTTTCTCTTTGAGTTTATACAGCTGTTGCCAGCGTGATACTAGTAATGATGCTTTATGCCAGGCAATATTCTAAACCCTTTAGATGTATTATCTCAATTAATCTTCACACTACTCTCCTGAAGGAGATGCTGTTAGTCCTGTTTTACAGATGAGGGCACTAAGGCCCAGAGACGTTGAATACTTTTTCAAAGTTTCAGTTACTCAGCAGCAAAGCCTGGCTTTAAACACAGAACACTGACTTCAGAGCCCATGCCTTAAGCCAGGATGTTCTTCTGCCTCAAATTCTGGGATTACATTATATAGCAGAAGTCAGAAAACTTTTTCTATAAAAGGCCAGATAGTAAATATTTTCGGTTTTGTAAGCGATAAAATCTCTGCCATTATAGCATGAAAATCAGAGACAAACTGTAAATGAATGGGCGTGGCTGTGTTCCAATAAAATTTTATTTATAAAAACAGATGGCAGGCTGTGGTTTGCAGACCCTTGTTCTATACTATTTTAAAAATGTCTACTCTTCATGATGTTATAAAAGAACTGCAAGTTTCTATTTATAAGGTAAGACTTCTGTGAGCAAAGATTTTGCATTCTCTACTGGTGTATTGGAAAATTCTGTCCTTGCTTTCTGCTAAGAGGCAAAAGTGCATGTATTTAGAGGAGACTTCCAGAGGTGGTGATGAGCTTGCTTTGAGATGATCATACTACTTCGCCTAGTTGCCCCTATAACAAGAAACATAGATTTATGAAACAACTGGTTGGGGTCAGGGGTCGGGCTTTCTAGATTTTACACTTGAAGAGTGTAACTCACCTGGGAGAGGATCTCACCTGTGACCCAGGCTTCTTTGTCTCCATGCTTTAATCCAATGGGATTTCCACACCAGACAAGATCAGTGACTCTGAGGGCTATGGTGTATGTGCTATAAGTTCTTTCGCTGTGCAAACACATATTCCAGCTGAACATGGTTTGAAAACATTTGCTTCCTGTTTCATCAAAATGAGGGGACCTTTTCAGTCTAAACTCTTTCAGATGGCCTGTTAATGAGTGACTTGCAAATAATAAATATTATTGATAGCGGCTTTCGGGATGCTCTAAACTCTCTACAATTTTGTTTTTCTCCATCTGTGGATGGGGACTGTGACAGCTGCCATACTTCACAGAACTGGGGAGATTGAATGAGAAAATACACACCAAAAATCGCTGATAAATTCAGAGGGCTAAAACATTAGCTCTTGTTGGCAAGGGTATTGTTTAAACTGTTTGGGATCAGGTAATTATACCCACTGCCTATGTGTATACGTGGCTTGGTAAATTGATGGCAGTGAAGTAGAATTCTCACTATAAAATAGCACTGGACAATATTTTCAATAGTTCATATAAAATTCATTTGTTACCATCATTGTAGAACACTCTGGAACTATTTGAGGGTAAATCAATATACACTGTAAAACAGAAGTGAAGGCCTTTGGGTACACTGTGACAAAATATGGCAAGAGCGGATGTTGACTTTGAATCCAAATACCTTACAGGCACCTTTTGTTTTGTTTTGTTTTGGTTTTTTTTGCTACTATTACCCATTTTTTGTTTGTTTTATAAAAAAGGTAAAAGAAAGACTAATCATGATTCTAACAAAATTGGAAGAAGTTGAAGCTCTCCTCCTGTGAAGGGAGTTGATAGAATGATCCCCTTCCCTTGCTTTTTGCAGGCGTTGCATTTGGAAACTTTAGCATTTGTATAGACAACAGCATGGACTATTCCAGTGGCCAACAACTACGTGGCCATACAGGAGAGACTGGCATTCACATAAAGGAAATAAAGCAGATGGGTTCTACGTAGTTCCTCCAGGTGCTGCAAAATTAAGTTCATAGCTAAGAACTTGAGGATTACTTGTTTGATTTTTGAGCTTCTTTTCTTTTTCCTTTTGAAAAGAGTTTGGATTGATGAAGGTGAAATAAGAATAATCAGCAAGAACAACATAAAGGGTAATACAGCCATGTTGTTCAATGATAAACCCACTAAAGTTCTAAATAAAGTTCTAATTATTATTATTATAAATAATATTTACCAATCACTTACTTTGTGTCAGTGACTGTGATAAAGACATAAATTATTATTTTTTTTATCTCCATGGTGTCTTTATGAAGTAGGAGAATTTATTTTCCACATTTTTACAGATGAAAAAAATGGCCAGGTGCACACAGGCTAGGAGGTGTATTGTAACCCAGATCTCTCTGAAACCAAAAATATAACACTTAATCACTAATTAGAAAAAGGTGCAAGGGTAACTGGGAACTGAGCTTTGTTTATATAGAATTGTAACTAAGAGATGAGAACTCATGAGTAACTTTGATGATATGGTTAAAGAAGGGAGGAAGAGAAAAGAAACACAAGAGGTCACAATGGGAGATGATCTTCTCAGCTGAGGTCCCCAAACCAGTATAAATGTCCCCTCCTCAGTCCTTCCCTGGCCACTGTATCAAAAGGAGCAACTGCATATTACTTGTGCTGTCAGCATTCTGTTTGTTTTTAACCATATGTACAGTCAGAATTTGAAATTATTCCATTTACATGTTTGTTTCATGTTTATTTCATCTCATGAGTACTGGTTCTCAGACTGCCTTAATCACCATTGTATCCCAGCATCTCCATAGTCCCAGGCACATAATAAGCACCCAAAACTCAATAGTAATACTCTTTACTGAGCACTTACTTTATGCTAGATCCTCTTCCAAACACTTCAGTGTATCATCTCATTTAATCTTCACTGAGGCTGTTTGAGAGAGGTGCTCATGTCAGACCCAGCGGGAGCCTGGACCATGTTTGATGCTTTTATCCATCACTGTTCCTTTTATCCCCTGCCCTTCAGCACACTGCCTGCCATTCAAATGTAATTTCTTCCTTAAGCCTATACCAAATTATTATTTATTTGTCTTTGATTGTTTATTTGTTTATTATATACTTTTATATAATATATAATGTATTCTATTTAATACACATATAAATGCACATAGAGATTTATCTTTTCTTTTGGGAAGCTGGGCTATTCTTGTCGGACAAATCTCTGATAATAGCAGCCGTAAAACTTAATATGAGTCACTTTTACATATGAGCTAAAAAGGAGAATGAGCTCAGCTTCCAGAAGGGAATAACATCTAGAAAAGGAAGGAATAAAATCTATTTAAATACCTATCTATTGAATGTCTGTTCCATTTATATCCCTGAGCTTACGAAGAGTAGAAGTGAAACGCAAGACCCAGTCTCACCATTGAGAAGTTTACAAGTTTTAGAGTTGTGAAGGTGTGGGCATTCTTGAGAAAAGCCTTTTGGGCAGATGAGTCACATTTACCTTGAGGTGTGCACGCAGCTTTTAACCTACACATTAAGTCAGCTCACTGGTTAACAGGATTTACAAAGAACCATAGTTTGCCAGCTTGGTAAATGTGTGCCCCGAACAACTACTCAGTGTACAGGAAGGTGGGAAAAAGCTTTGATGACTAACAGCAAATGTTTAATAACATGTTATATTAGCTTAGAATAAAATGGGAAAGTAGGAGCTGAGCAGGACTCTATGTTAGAAGATCCAGGAGGGATAAGAAAGAAAAAGGTGAAAATGAGCTAAACATTAGATGAAACTGAATTTGTTCAATTACAGAAGGTGAAATTATTAATAGAGTCCTGTGCACAGCAAATATCCAATAAACATTTGTTTTGAGTGATTTGATTTCAAAAGTACTTATGAGAAGTAATGGCCTCCCCTGCCACTTACATGTCAGTACAAGTCTTTCACTCAAGCAGAAGGAAAGATAAGTTATTTATTTTCAATCATCCTTGAGAACGAGGCTCATGCAAGAGATTGTTTTATTCTCTTATCTTCCTGCACCACCCCACACTTCGACCATCATAAATCATTCTCTCTCCCTCCCTCTCTCCTCTGCTCATGGGACCTGTGACTTCCATTCTTACACACATCCGTGCCATATGGTTAAAAGAACAAAGTGAAGAGTCATTTTCTTTATCTGTTTCTGTAAACAGCCCAGGAACAGGAAACTGAATCTAGGGAAGTTTGTAGAGGAAAATGTATGACGTAGTTGAGTGGAGGGTGGCTAAAACAGGGAGTATGCCCAGAAGAGATTAGAAGTTTTGCCATAAAGGACAGTGTAAAGGGAGAGTCTTGTTATTCAGAGACAATAATTATAATTTAAGATTTAAATTAGTCTGCTTTACTTTTTTAAAAAAGCTTATTTAAAGAGTACCAGTTAAAGGCATGGCCAACAACCTGTAAAAGGCATAAATCTGAGTTAAAATCTTTCAGTTGAAAAAGTTTAGGGGTCCTTGGTAGAAGCTATGCCAAAAAGATATTCCACATCATGTTTCTGTCATGCTGAGATGAGAGAACCTCCTGGCATGGGCTTGCCACGCAAGAGCCAATCTCTCTGTCTTCCCAGGAAAGAAATCTGAAATGGCGGCTTTCTGAGGAGTTCGATCCAGTGGAATGTGCATAGTAGAACAAGAGGTGATATCTTTGATCACTGATTTCCAAATCATCTAAGCAGGGCTATAGAGATTTAATTGCTCAAATTGGCTGGAGAACAAATAGGAAAATAGGCAGAGGGTCATAGACCGTGTAGGACCACAAACCTGAACATTTGCCCCGAGGCACACACCCACTGCTCTGCACCGTAGAACAGATGGAGGGAAGGTAGTGGAGTAACTCCAAGGAGAAGATCTGACAAAGGGAAGTATTTGCTTGCTTTACCTCCTTGATAGCTGTGATCTCATGCAGGTTATCCAGAATAATGTTTTTCTTTCTCTCCCCTCTCTCTGGTCCTCTCTCTTCTTTACCTCTCCCCCTTTCCCCTCCCTCTCTCTCTTCCTCTCCTTCTCTCATTCCCTCCCCGCCCATTCCAGAAGAGTTATCAAGGCTCTACAATTCTACAATTCACATCTGTACTTGGTACATGTCCCTCCATTCTTCCAAATTTGCCTCCCTCTCCTTCTTTTGGGGCTAGCAACAGAGAAGATCTGTGCACATTAGGCATGTTTAAGCTTGTAGGAAAATACGCAACCATGTTTTGGAAGTTGAACAGCACCTAAAAGGTATGTAGGTATATAACAAATACTTTGGAAAGGGTCAGAAAACATGAGGCTAAGTGGATTCATAAATTAGGCATCTGACAATGTTGCATTTTGGTTTTGGTGAATAACTATTGGAATGAGCATGTTTTCCTGAATCACTGGATCCTTCAGTAGCCTGAGGAAGGAAATGCTGCTTTTTCAGGTGAGGGTGGTATTTTACTACTTTACTTTAGAATCTCCTTGATCCCAATTGGGAGAAAGAGATTAGGTTCACTTTTATTTTTTTAAAACAAATTATTCCAATGGAAACTGAAGTCTATCCCTTCTTTATTGGACAGAAAGGTTGGGAATTCCTGCCCTTGACTCTGTAATACTTTCTAGAGCATATGGCAGGGACCTCAGTAATTTCAGAACGTTAGAACTAGTGGGAACTTTAGAGACTCCACTCAAGGGAGGGAGCATAGGGTCCAAGAGCCTGGGCGCCTTGCCTGAGGATGACATGCTCTCAGAATGGGAAGACTTTCAGATCTGAATTGTGCACTAGGAAAGGGTTCAACCTTAGCTAGCTCTGTGTTCTTTACATGAAATATCAACTCTCTCTCTCTCTCTCTCTGAGCCTCTGTGTCTTCCTGTGTGAAAAAGGAGATCCTAGTAAGGCTGCGGTGGTGATGAGCAAAGAGCCATGCAAATTTTAAAGTCCTGTACACACATGAAGTATGCAGATGGGAACTTCTAGGAAGTGATTGGATGAGAACTTCTAATCTCATTCTCTTTTTCTGTAGTTTTTTCCTCCCTGAGCAAAATCTGCTGGATTCACTATTGGAGTTTAAATGATTAAAAAAATCCTTTTGGGGTCATGGACTTCCAGGAGAAGCTGACTCACACAGAGGATTCTCACCTCAAAGAAACATATGCCTACATGCAGGTGCACACACACATTTTGCAGGCATATGTAATTTCGTGCTCTGCCTCTCTCCAATCCAGCAGGGCACAGTGGAGTAAGTAGGGACTCTAGACACTGACAGAGCTGGAGTCAAGTTCTACTCCTGCTACCTGCCAGGCCCATGACCTTATATAAGTTGCTTAACATCTATGAGCTTCAGTTTAGTTTTTTTCAACTCTAATGCAGAGATAACACCCATCTAATATGTCTTGGTATGTGATAGGCTTATGTATTGAGTTTCTAATAAATAGCACCAGTGGTGGTTATTTTTTACTATTACCTATGTTTTCACATAGCCCTGAGATTTTGACTTGGTATACACCTCACAGGATTCTGCTGTTGTGGAAATCTTGAGTTATATATGGATGAAAATAGCTCTAGGAAGGTTTTCCAAATTGTCAAATTAGAGAAAAGAAAAATTTAACAAATATTTAAACCCCACCAGTGAAAATGTTCCCAACTTGGGAACACTGAGTAGCCATAACCACTAAAAATGTTTCCTCTGGAAAGGAGAGATGAAAATGTACGACAGACTGACAAGTGCAGCTGTAAATCTAATTTAACATTGTAAAGACAGAACTCTTGTCTGGGTAATGCCTATCATTTAGACTTTCATGGAGATATAAATTTGTGTTATAGTTAGGACAAAATATTTTGAAGTCAATTAGGCTAACATAAGGGTTGTATTAATGGGATATTTCACATTCTTGGCTTTGTCAGTTTCCTTGACATTAGTATCTTTTCATTTCCCCTATGTTGAACATACCCTGGTTTATAGCAACCACTCTTTCCGTATGGGCCATTTCTGTCTTGTTTTTTCTTTCAAATTGTTTCTTTTCCCAAGTTTCTGATGTTAGTCAGTGTAACATCTAGCATAATTTGGATTCCCCTTTTGCATTTGGTTTTTAACAATCACATCCAGATGTTGTTTTCATTATAGTCTGATTCTATGCAATAAAGTTTGGGTATTTCAGAATGTTTTACTATCAACAGCTTCCTTCGCATTCCTTTCAGTTCACAGTGATTTAGATTTTCCCGTCATCTCTTTGTTTCCAACCCAGGTCACAGCACTGAAAAGGACGTTAGAGGTCATGGAGTCCAATCCTCTGTGTTAGAGATGAGGAAACTAAACCCTTGAGAGACTTTGCGACCAATGCTAGTCATATAGCCAGCATTTGGCAAATCTAAGAATAAACCGTGGATCTCATTTTCCCTTGGCCATTCCAAGCTTGAGCACTACATTTTTGACCACTAGAATATTGTTAAACTAAAAAAAAAAGTTTTCTCATTTAGCAACTATATCCCGAATTCAACCCAGAAAGATGTTCAGAAATCCCTCAGAATGACTGCAAATTAGAGATGTTTCATTTTGACTTTTCTTGAAATATATAATTTTTAAAGCAAATCATTACTTTTGTGCCTCTGAATTTGGAACAAATGTATACTTCTTCAACTTCTATATTCTCTGAACATTTTAAAGACAGAGGTCGGTTTTCAAGCAGTAATTCTTCTCTGTTTAAGAAGTTTCCAAATGTAGAGTCTGAAAATGAGGAGCAGTGAAGTCATCAGTAGATCATAAGTCATTTAGGGTTATATAGGCACGTGTAGGACTTCAATATTTTTCTCACTAGAAAGAGAAAAGTTCAAAATGTAATTCATGTGGAAGGGAAAAAGCAAGAAGGACCAAACCTTTTATTAAACAAGACCAAAAGACTATAATTTAGAAAATGTATACTGTAAATGCTAGCGCATAAAAATGTCCCCGTTTTAATCACAATCCACTTTCGATTTAACTGGTATTGAAATGAGGAATGCGAAAGCAAGCTTAAAGTCTTTTTTTTTTTTTAATAAATGGGATATCTGCCAACCACTAGCAATTGAGTAATTATTTTTCACCACAGGATACTTTCGGCTCATTGGAATGTGGCTTAAGATAATAATCAAATTCAAAGAAATTCTGATGCCAATGCAACATGGAATTTGGTCATGATGCCTTTTCAGGAACATATTAAACTTTGTTTAGAGAAATGTGTTCCTATTCTGTTCTAGTAGTATGTACAGTGGGTAGAGAGAGGCTTCCTTTCTGCCACCAGCTGAAAAACCCCCAGAAGACTTTCATCTATAGGCTTAGAAGAATCTGATTTAATCATTCATCCTTCATTTTTCAATGATGAACATCTTTCACACATCCATCATATAAGGTATACCATGCTTGATCAGAAGTTAATTCTGTTTAAATCAGTGTTACCCCCAAATGTGTTTAGTGGAACACTAATTTTTTTTGAGAAAAATAAAACAAATGTGGATATCTGCATAAAAACCAGTAGTAAAGCAATATTTAGATATACCATGTACAAACACTATATTAAATTCTTTGCACAGTTTCAGTGAATTTACCGAGGTGTACAGTTACTGAAAATCATTTAATTGTACACTTAAAATGGAGTGTTGGTTGTACGTAGATACAGTTGGAGCACTATGTATGTACTCTCTGGACTACTTGACAGAGTAGGTTTTTGAATGTAACAAGATAAGTCAACTTGAGTGGTAATATATTTTGGGAAATCAGCTCACTACAAATTGTGACTATAAACATTGTACTGTAAATGTTTTGTAGTTTTCCCCCAATAAAATTTTAGGAAGGAAAAATAAATAAATAAATAACTACAACTGTAAAAAAAAAAATCAATGTGATATCCACTCTTGTTAAGAATAATAGTTATTTTCAAGGAAGATTTAGTTTCATCTAAAGCCTAATAAATTAAAAATTTAGTGTCAAAACAAAAAAAAAAAAAGAAAGAAATTAAGGTTACAAGGCCAAATCAAAGTTTCTAAACCCTTTCTTATAGACTTGAATTCAAACACACAAAGCAGCATAAAAATTTTAAAAATTAATTGAGGCTGTGAAATTGGCTAATTATTTCCTGCTATCAACAAAGACTCAATATCAAAATAATATTGCCAGTTTGGAAAACATAGCAAGAAAGACGAAAAATGGTGGTAATCGAAATATAAAAGCATCTAAGATGGAAAAAAAGGAAAAATACTTTGCATGCCTGATTTCAATAATAATGCAACTTGATTTTTTAATCCAAAATTGCATTGAATAATAGCAGTTAAAGAATCCTTTTCCTTTGAAATGATGTCTGTGATAACCACAAACAATCTCAAAGGCATGGTAACAATTACTTTTAAAGTCTGTGATGCTCAGAATGAATTTACCCAGTTTTCTTGAAATAATAATGAAAAGTATGGAAGACTGTCAGGCATGTACCCTATGAAGAGGAAAAATGATTTCAATTCATTAGCATTTGACTTGGGTGTCATTTAATTTAGGTGTTATTTTTTATGGCTATGCTTGTTTTTCTTATTTCTACCATATGTTTATTATGTTATAAATAAATTGTCTTTAGTAAAATTTAATTAGCTGATATTTGTGAAGCTGTCTAAAGATGGTGTTTGTATAATTGCTAAGCACTTGTTTTATTACTAAGTATCAGTATTTTCTCTATGTGCTTGCTGCATATAAAGAATGTTACTTTTTAAAATTGCAATAGAATATCTCATTCTATGTATCTGCATAGAAACAAATTATGGTGCTCCAGAGCTGTCTAAAGCAGCATTCTTTAGCAGCTAATTTCTAGCCTACACATCTGTTTTCAGAGTTCAGATACTTATCCAGAGCATTTTAAGGCCTTGGAAAAACCATGCTCTGGTCATTGAGTCACCGTCCACAATATTAGCACATGGGTAATCTTAAATTACAGAAAAAAAAAAAAAAGAGGAACAGAAAGAAAGAAACAGAAACAAACAGCATTCAGGAAGAAATACTGCATAGACTTGTTGAGAAGATGCGCAGTGTGATTGAGAATTGACCTAAGCCTCATAGATAAATGTAGCCACCAGTAAAATCTGAGGGGGCTGGCTGGCGTTTGCTACTAAGCTGCCAGCTTATAAGAGAACAAACAATGTACTGTTCCTCAATTCTGCTCCCCACACAGACAATTATTAGATAATTATTTGTTAGCAAAGCTGTCACAGAATGGGTTCACACAACCTGTTTTCTACCTTTGAATAATTTTCAACAACAATTTTCCAACACATAATGGACAAACTTCTAGGTGTTCCAACCACTGAAAAGGAGGTTAAAGAAGATACAGCAGAACTCCTGAGACAGAGTCTCCATCTACTTGGCATTATGAAGACCAGAAATCCTCCCCAAATTGATAACTAGACACTAGCTAGACATGAGACCAATTAGAGTATCAAGATCATAGGTGCCATTTTGGAGGAGTTCATGGAACAAGTTAGGGTGGGTGAGTAAAACTACATATCTTGAAGAGAGTAAATTTTGCTAATAAGATCCCTTTTAAAAATAAATTATGGTATTTAATAAGATTAGTTTCACCATTCAAAAACCATTTATACCTATTGTTAACTTAGCAAATTATTAGTTGTTGATTAGCTATTAATAGGCAGAATAACTTGCAGAAGCCTGGCCCTTTATCATAGTGCTAGCTGACTACTCCCAGTTTCTTAAGTCTTGATAGCATCATCTAATGACCTCCAGAGCTAAAATTTAAATAATTGGCACACACATACTATCACATCAACAGTACTTAAGTGTTTTAGAGCGAATTTTTGGCATTACAACAGTAGTGCTGAAAAAAGTATAATAGAACAAAGGTCCTCTTAGTTAATACTTGCTAAGATATTTGATGTTTCAAAAGTTATTTAATTTCCTTTATAGTCTCAAAATGTTCATCCATAAGGGAGGGGAAGTCATAATACACATTTCATAGTATCATAATGAGAACTGAATTTTTGGAAAGTGCTTTATAAACGGTAAAACATTACTTTTAGGTTTTATAAAGGTTAATTAAATGAGCCTTCAAGGCAGCTGGAAGTAGATTTTTCCACAGCGATGGAGGCTTTTCTTAGTCTTATTTTATGCCACATATTTTTCTAGTTGCTTTATTGAGAAGATGAAAAAAATATAAGCTCTATAATCTTTAATGTCACAATAGAAAACCTGTAAGCTCCACATTCTTTGATGCAGTCCTATCCAACAAAAATCATGCTTAGACCAGAGACTAAGGGATCTACTTAACAAATGTTAGTGAAAAATTGGGGGAGGATAAAAGATTGTGTACTTAGACACACTGTAGGAAGCAAAACTCTGAACTCTGAAGTCATTTACTGCTTATCGGTAAAGGTAAAATTTGGGAATATTTAGAAAGCATTTGACCTAGAGTTATGAATATATACACTACTTCATATTAGAGTAAGATTTGTATCAGACTTATACCTGTTCTGTAGCTCATCATCATAAAATGTCTTGCTTGTTTTTGAAGCATTTCCCTGAAGTCATGTAGAATACAAAAGTTCAAAATCCCCTCCTATGGAAAGTAACCATTAATTATGAGCCTATATAGTCTAGGTGTTTGTCATGAAAAAAGTATATTATGATCCACAGTGTTTGCTGTTCCTCCCTGGGGAAGGATTATAATTTCACAGCCCACTGATGAGAAAATTGACCCATGAAATAAGAACTGAAACAGCTGAATTCCATTTCAAACAGAAGCTTTATGAGCAAGCATATACTTTCCCTTTCTTATGAGTTTGTCAATATTTCATACATTGGATGTTTCAGCAGTTTGGGGTCCAGAGGGAAGAGAGCATAGAGAAGAGCCATATATCACCCCACGATGGCCACACAGCATTAGTGATGAAGAAATCTTTGCTCTTACAGGCAACTGAGATTTTAGAGTCAGTTGTCACCATGGCCTATCCTGACCTGCCCTTACTCAAAAGGTGTTCAACCACAATCTATAACTTCACTTATATATAGGAACTTTAAAATTCCATTATTACTTTGTCAATCAGAAAGCATCATATTCTGTCTCACTTTTTTCCTTCAAGCCACATAGTGATTGAAACTGATTACTTTGCAAAAATAGTATGAAAGTTTGTTTTCTTCAACAGCAGTTCTACCTAGATCCAGATTAAATTGGAAGCTAGAAAGGTAAATTTCTTGCACCTATGTAAAAAGGACAAGAAATATCCCTGGCAATATAAAATTACTAATACTACTCAGAGTAATCCCAGGCATGTAATGGTCACTCAATAAACATTTGTGAATTAATAAATAAAATATGGTACAAATTAATTCAACTAAAATGAATTGTAATTTTGTTATAGTATTAGTCAGCTCTTATAAAATGATTGTATAAGAAGCAATCCCAAAATTTTAGTGGCTTAGAAAAATAATAAATTCTCATATTCAGAGGTCTGTGAATCAGCTGGCAGGGCTCTACTTCAAATGCTATGTCCTGTTTAAGTCTGTTCCATATATTTCTCATTCTGAAACAGTGACTATTCAGGGAATTCTTTCCTGATACCAAACAAAGGAAGCATAAGAAGGTGACCCAAACTTTCCAACTGTAGTGTCTGTTTGCATAGGTGTGCATATTCCATTACACAAAGCAAAGTACACAGCCAAGTTCAATGTCAACGAAGAGCTATATTCTCTATCTGTTCTACTTGAAGGTACTGGCAAAGTGTATGAACACAAAGTTCTATTACAGGGAAAGAATAAAGACTTGGGACAAAAATACTATCTAACACATTCATCCACCAAAGATGACATATACTTGAACGAAAGTTTAAAAGCAGGAAAAAAAAAAAACCTCCTCTACAGTATTCGTTATCTCTGGTAAGAATTTTATGATTTATAAAGTTGACAAGCCATGCCAGAAGCTTTGAGACTAGTCCACTGAAAATTGCCCAAACTCAATAGTTGTAATCAGTCAAAATTATGAAATTGAAAAAGGCATGACCTGGGAATCTCTGTCAGGATAAATGATCTTTTTAGAATACCTAATTTTAAACACAAGAACTTTAAGAATACATTTTGAACAAGGTTTTGTAATGATACACACATAACTATAATTTAATAGTGTGCATGTATGAGCGTAATGGTTAGTTGTATATGTCAACTTGTCTAGGCCATGATATACAGATAATCTAGTCAAACATCAGTCAAGGTGTTTCTTTTAGATGGGATTATCATTTAAATCAGTCACATTTGATTAGAGCCGATTACCTTCCATAATATAGGTGGGCCTCAACCAATCAGTTTTAGGCTTTAAGCGATAAAGACTGAGATCTTCAGAGGAAGAGGGAATTCTGTTCCAGAATGTCTTTGGACTTGAGCTGCAACGCTGGCTCTTCCTTGGGTCTCAGTCTACTACTTGCCCTGCACATTTTGGAATTGTCAGCCCCCACAATCACATGAGCTAATTCCTTAAAATAAATCTCTCTCTTTGTGTATACACACATGCTATTGTTTCTATTTCTCCAGAGAACTCTTACTAATACTGATGACCAACATTATCTATGAACGAACAGAAAAATGTGAAATGGAAGTTAATTACAAATGTAATAAAGTTATAGAATAATTAATACATGTAAAAGATTTCTCATTTGAAATATAAATAAAGTTATTTACTTTTTATTAATTGACAATCATAAAAGACAGATGAAAAATGCAGATACAGGTCATAATCAATTCTACTTTCTGAATGAAATCCTTTACAATTATAAATATCAGTGGAAAACAAGATAAGGTGTCACTAGCAGAACAGAATATTTGAGGACCACCTGAAAAATGAAAATCAAATAGAATAGACTGAACAGAAACAAAATAGTGTCACAAGCATAAGGAAAAGTTGGAATGTAAGTTCAAGCAATCATAATGGTTCTCAAGCCAGATTATACAAAGAGCCAGAGAGGATCCTGGAGAAAATACCTAAAAAGGACTAGATGCTTTAAACAGCTGAGTACTTTTTATTCCTTCCTTGCATGGACATTATGGCCTGAGCAGAAAGTAGAGCAAATCTTGAGTCACCTTCGTCTTGCAACATAAGTTAAAGGTAAAGGTGGAGGGTGGGGTTAGGGATGGAAAACAAAGAAAGGTGGCCCCGACAGAAAGGAAATGATCTGAATTACTTCAGAGCCAAAAAAGCTTTCTTATTCTAGCATTTGGTAGAAGTGTAGGGACTTATTTTTCCCAATAGGCCCCAAAGTAAAACTTGCCTATTGCATTTCCTGTAAGAACTCAAATGCTACAGCCAGCCCAGTCAGTCAGACAGGAGGGATGTTGGTGATACAGACCTACCTACCTGGTAAGAAATTGCTTCATATCACCTTTCCTAAACTACCTAGTTCTTCATTCCTAAATCAGATTGGCAAACAAGTGCCACTAGATTTTTAAAGAAAAACAGTAAACTAAAAATGAGAAGGTTGACTTTAGAAAAAGATAAAATTCAAGAAAAAAGAGGAATTTTCAAAATAATTTAATTAACATCCCCAGAAAAAAATCGACTAGCTACTGCAATGACAAATATGAAATGCCTGGATTGTTGAAGGAATTGCTGAAATAAAAAAAGGTAGCTATAACTAGGAAAAAATCAGGAGAAAGGCTAAATAGAAAAAAGGAATGGCTGAAGAATGAATTAATGATCTGGAAAATAAGTCCAGGAAAATCACAAAGAGGAAAAAGACAAAAAAAAATTTAAAAGGCAAACAAATTAAGGCTCAGAGAGCTCAATCCAGAATATGCAATCTCTGTCTAAAAGGAGTTTCAAATGAAAGAACAGAAATAATCAAAGAAAGGAGATAATATAAGACCTTTCTATTGAGCTAAAAAAATAGAATAAAATCTTAGATTTAAATTTTTCACTGAGTACCAATTATATACATTTTTTAAATAAAAAAGTACGTAGACTCATCCCGATTTAACTAAGAACTCCAAGAATACACAAAAAAATCCTAAAATCTTAAAATCTTCCAGAAAATAATCAAATTACTCTCTCACACACACACACACACAAACAACAACAACAAAAAAAAACAACTAAGAAAAAGCTTTACATTTGATTACTGGGTGGTGCCTGTATTCTAGAATGAATAGAGTAGTATCTTCAGTATTCTCAAAAAAAAAAAAAAAAATTGGAAAATACTTTGAAACTAGAATTCTATACTTAGCCAACATTTTGATCAAGTAGATAAGCAAATTATGACATGTTAAGACATCCTTAAAGGATGTTCTGCAGCAAAGTGAAATATACAATCAAAAAATAATGTGTGAGTTTAAGAAAGAATGTTGAGTAAAAAACTGGTAAAAATAATGAAGCTTTAATAAATATTGTTGTGCAGTATCAAAAATAACACATGAATCTAAGATCTAAGACAATTATTACATAGAAAATTGGGCACAGGAAAATGGAAGAGGAACTTGGCAAAAAGTAAAATTGTGCAAAGCCTCTCAAATTAGATTGTGATCACAGAGAGAATATAAATATTAATTAACCCTAGACATTGTTGAAAAAAATATCAGTTCTAAAATCAAAAGTAATTACTGGAGGCCTAGAAATTTAATGTTTTTTTTTTTTAAATTGACCTAAGAAAATTTCAAAAACCTGAATTGAATAAAAACCATAGAAGAAGATGAAAAGATATCCAAGGATCTGCCTATAAAATCATCAGGCTAACAAAATGCAAAGGTAATTCCTAGCAAACTTTTAGGATCATATAGTGTCTGTTTTATAATTTTTAACCCCTTCCCCCCACAGAACTTGTACATGATCCCTTAATTTATCAGGGATCTGTGACAGTAGGAAATGAAACGATAAAGACCTGAGAGAGACTGTAGAATTTATACAAAGTAAAGGTATTTTCAAGAGATTCAAGAGGTAGAATTATAGATATTGTGACCAATCCAATGTGGGAATGAGAGAAAGGTAGAAGTTATGAATTATTCCCAGTTCAGATGGTAACTGTTGGATGTTCTTTACTTAGGAAACACAGGAAGGGAGTATATTTGGGATGGAGGGAAGATGTTAGATTCTAGGTAAAGTGTGATAAGTGCTGAAGTCAAGGAGTACTTGAAGGCCCTGATTACTAACACCAAATGTCATCCTACCAGGGCTATTGCTCAGTCACTCCATTTGTAATGCACATGCTTCCTGAAGAAGGAGTCAGAGTTAATGTATCAGCAATGACTTTAATGTTTATTCTCATTCCTGTGCCTTGGTTCCTGGGGGAATACATAGGAGCTAAGGTTCAGCAGGGACACACTGATGTGGTATTGACTAACCTTAGATTTTGCGAATCACTGTCAGAATAATTTAATATTTGAATATTCTGTATGCACACAGGGGCTAATCAGTTGTTCCTTATCTTAAACAAGTGTTTACTTTTTCTAGAATTGTGTAGGTTACTGTCAATTGTCCCTATCCATCTGTCTCTATGTACAGTGGGGGCAGTGGGCAGGGATGGCAGTGCATACATATGCTTTGTAGACAGATGCTACAAATAAATACATTTCAATATTTCATAACGTTTATGTTCAAAAGAAAAACAAAACACCAATATGTGCAAACATAATTACCTTTTCATATAAAAAGTTGGAAAGTTTCCCAGGTAATGCCACAAAATAAGCATAAATCTTAACAACAAAAATGGACAAGGAATGATACATTCTAATTCAGAAGGGCTTCTTTCCAAGAAATACAAAGAGAGTTCAGCATTAAAAAAAAAATATATATAACTCACTAAATTAGTGGATTAAGAAAAAATCATCCTGATAGATTAAAAGAGAATTTGATATAATATTTGTTTTAAAAAAAAAAGCACTAGTGAGCTAGTAACAGGAAGAATTATTGTATTTGATAATTTCTGTATGTCAGAACCACCCAGCAGAACTTACACTTAAGGGTAAGTAGTTTTAAAAATTATATTCAACTAAGGAACAAATTATAGATATCAACTATCTTAGTTTAGGTTACTATAACAATAATACCAGAGACTGGATGACTTAAACAACAAACATTTATTTCTTACAATTCTAGAAGCTGGGAGTCTCAGAGTGCGAGCCTGGTCAGTCTCTTGTGAAGGCCGTCTCCCTGGTTTCCTCAAATGGTAGACAGAGAGAGAGGGAGAAAGAAAGAAAGCTCTCCCCTGTCCCTTCTTGTAAGGGCATTAATCTCATTCATGAGGCTTCACTCTCATGACCTAATTAGCTCCCAAAAGCTCCATTTTCAAATATCATCATATGGAGAATTAGGCTTCAACTTATGAATTTGAGGGGAACACATTTAGTCCATAGCATCAACCACTATTGTCATTAATCAATATCTTTCTGGACAAGCCAGACAATGCAATCAAGAAAAATAAATAAAAGTCACACATATTTAAAAGGAATAAACTGTAAGAATTTATAAATAATATGAATCTCTACAAAAGAAATCCAGGAGAATTGATGTGAAAGTTTCTTAAAATTAATAACTGGCTTTTATTACCATTGCTGGATGTAAAATAACAATACACAGAAATATCTGATGCTTTAACTATACAACAGAAATAAACAATAAGAAAAAGTAAAAAGAATATATTACTTGAATTAGCCACAAAAATATAAAATGTTTAGAAATGTACCCAACATATACAGTAAACTAATGAACATAAAAGAAGACTTAAATAAATAGGGAGACATAGAAAAATTCATGAATGAAAGAAACAAATATTATAAATATATAAATGTTCCCATGTTAGTCTATAAATTCAAGGGTGCCCCAAACATGATACTAACCAAGTTCTTAGTCATCCCTGACAAGTCAATTCTACAATCA
The DNA here is from genome assembly GCA_963574885.1 of Lepilemur ruficaudatus. Lineage (NCBI taxonomy): Eukaryota > Metazoa > Chordata > Mammalia > Primates > Lepilemuridae > Lepilemur > Lepilemur ruficaudatus. The sequence continues at coordinate 3,071 of CAUYRT010070560.1, read as the reverse complement.
AAAAGAAAAAGAAAAATAGAGATAATGGGGAAATTTTTGTACAAGAGGAAAAATAAAACCTTTTTTATTTGATCTTAACCTTTCAGAGATTGAGAAGTTCCATATTTATATGTACCTGAAGTTACCTAAACTGTACTGTTTGAGAGCACACTTCCCACACAAACTAACCTCACTTTTGACACCATTTCAAATTCATGGGGTTCCCAAAAACCACCCTGAGTTTTAATCGTTACCTAAAAGTACTCATAAAATTCATTGAAAGCTGTTATTCTCCCATTACAATTTATTACAGGAAAAGGATGTAGATTAAAGTCAGCTAATGGGAAGAGACACATAAGGTAGAATCCAGGAAAGATCCAAACAGGAAGCTTCTAGTTGTTCTCTTTTCATGGGGTTATGGATGGCATTGTTTCCTCCTGGTCACATTATGAGTCAATACACACAGAGTATTGTTAACCAGGGAAATTCACCCCAAGTCTTTGATGTTCAGAGTTTTTTGCCAGGTATCAATTACATATTGACTGCATGGCTGATCTTTAGTCTGCAGCCCCTCTTGGAAGTGTGGGTAATACTTTTAGTCATCAGTTCCTCTGGAGGTTGAAACTGATATGCGTCACAGCCCAAAGCCTCATGATAAATCACGTTGTTAGACTTTCCAGTTGCCAAAGCTCCCAGGCAAGCAAAGATACTTTTATTAGGAGTGACATTTCAGGGCCTAGAGATCTCTTCCACTAGCCAAAGACAAAATCCAGACTCTTCTTTCGGTAAGATTAATTTTTCACCACACAACAAAAAAAATTAATGTGTCACATTTTATCAAAAAAAAAATGATGTGTACATGATCATGTAAAAGCATAGATAAAATTTCCGGGAAAACATATACCAAACTGTAAACTGTAACATATGCCAAACTATGAAAACAGTAGAGAAATACTAAAGATAAGGAAGGTAAGGAGAGATTAATTTTCTGCTGTTTGTACTTTTAAAGTATTTGGATATTTTTTACCAATACAAATCAGTGAAGATGGCAAATTAGTAAGTATCAGGGATCTCGCTCCCCACATAACAATAACTTCATTGGCAAAGTTTTTCTGATGTAATTATTTTGGAACTCTGGAGTCTACTGAAGGTTTGCAACTTCCAGGGGGGAAAAATGGATGATAAATTTTGGTTGATTTTGGCCATTTTCAACTTTTAACATAGTAGTAGCTACACATCTGTCACCTACCAGCCCCAGAGCAGGCATCTATGAATGCATTGCAGAAGCAGATCTGCGTGAACAGCTGTGGGAGCCAGAGTGGGAAAAGAGGACCCTATTCTCCAGTATGAATGGTCTGTGCTCTGGTTGCTAATTGCTGCCTCTAGTCACAGAGGTGCAGACAAAAAGGCAGGTGACCATTGTATTGTATCTTCCCCCATTTTTGCAAGTCACTGCCTCTCCAGCTGAAGTGACTTTTGGGGCCCCCTTTGTTTCTCTTTTCCTCTACTATGAGCCATATATTAAAACCAGGACGTTCAAAAGCAACTGTATATATGGGGAAAATCAGAAAGTGACTATGCATGCCAAGGGAAAGGTGTGGGCTAAGAAAAGACCTGAATAAATCTTAAGTTTACACCTCAGGCTAGTTCTTGGCACAGAAACAGCCTGTAACAATCAAAAAGCAAAAATAAACAATAAAACAAAAACAACAGACAACAAACCCCAAGGCAGGGGAAGGATTTGGTTTCAAGAGTTACCACATTATAAGATCCAAATGTCCAGTTTTCAATAAAAAAAAAAATCACAAAGTATACAAATAATAGGAAAAGCATGGCTCATTCAAAGGGAAAAAATAAACCAACAGAAATTTTCTCTGAAAAAATATATCTGATGGTAGATCTACTAGACAGGGACTTTAAAACAACTGTCTTAAGAATGTTCAAGAACCAAAGGAGAATGTTGAGAAAGTCAAGAAAATAATGTATAAGCAAAATGGAAATATCAATGAAGAAACAGAAAATCTGAAAACAAAACAAAACAAAAATAAAAAGAAATTTTGGGATTAAAGTATAACAATTGAAATGAAAAATTTGCCAAAGGGATTCCAAGGAACATTTAAGCAGGCAGAAAAAAGATTCAAAAAACTTGAATACAGAACAATAGAAATGATTAAGTCTAAGAAATAGAAATTTTTTAAAAATTAAAGAAAAGTTAGAGCCAAAGAAAGCTGTGAAAAACCATCAAGCAAACCAACATATTCATTGTGGGAGTCTAAAAGAAAGAGAAAGGAAAAAGAAGCAGAGAGTATTTGAAGAAATAATGACTGAAAACCTTCCAAATTTGATGACAGATATGAATATATTACTAAACATCTAAGAGGCTCAGTGAACTTCAAGTAAAATGATCTCAAAGAGACCCATGTTGAGACAGATTATTATCCAACTTTTGAAAGACAAAGACAGAATCTTAAAATCAGTAATATAGAAGGGATTTGTTAAATATAGGGATCTTCAATAAGGTTATCAGCAGACTTCCCACCAGAAACTTTGGAAGCCAGAAGGCTTTGGGTTGATATATTCAAAGTGCTAAAAAAAAAAAAAAGAGAGAGAGAGAGAAAGAAAGAAAAAGGAAGGAAGGAAGGAAGGAAAAGAAAAGAAAAGAAACAAATAAACAAACAAACAAAAAATCCTGTCAACCAAGAATGCTATATTTGGAAAAAACTGTCCTTCTGTAGTGAGGGAGAAATGAAGACATTTCCAGATACATAAAAGCTGAGGTAGTTTGCAACCACTAGAACTGCCCTGCAATAAATGCTAATGGGAGTTCTGTGGATTGAAATGAAAGCACACTAGATAATAACTCAAAGCCATATGAAGAAATAAAGATCTCAGTAAAGGTAAAAACATGGGAAATTATGAAAGCTAGTATTATTATAACAGCAGTTTATAACTACACTTTTCTTCTCTACATGATTGAAGAGACTAATACATTTTTTAAATGACAATTAGTCTGAAAGCTAGTATTATTGTAACAACTATTTGTAACTGTAAATTTTGTCTTCTACATAATTTAAGAGACTAATGGATTTTTT
>CAUYRT010070559.1:0-25681 GCA_963574885.1 Lepilemur ruficaudatus | reverse complement strand
TGTTTGCTCTCGTGACAGTTTCTTTGGCTGTGCAGAAACTTTTTAATTTAATTAGGTCTCATTTATTTATTTTTGTAAAACATAAAACTTTTCAAAGATAACATAGGAGAAAATCTTCTGGACCTAGGGCTTGATGAAGAGTTTTTAGACATAACACCAAAAGTACGATCCATTAAAGAAAAAATTGGTAAACTGGACTTCATAAAAATTAAAATCCTTTGTTAAGACACTCTTAAGAGGAAAAAAGACAAGCTACCAACTGGGAGAAAACATTTATTAATATAAAAAACCTATCCAACAAAGGGCTAGAATCTAAAATATTACAGAACTCCCAGACCCAATATAAAAACAAACAATCCAATTAGAAAATGGGCAAAAGACAAAAAGAGACATTTCACTGAAGAGGATAGATGAATCACAAATGCACAGATAAGAAGATGTTCATTGCTGGTCATTATGGAAATACACATTAAGACTGCATTGAGCTATCACCATACATCTATCAGTACAGCTAAAATAAAATTAATGACAATTCCAAATGCTGATAAGCATGTAGAGAAAGTGGATCTCTCATACATTTCTGGTGGGAAATATAATAATTTAGAAGTTTCTTTAAAAATTAAGTAAATTAAAAAAATTAAGTATTTTTTTACCACACAAGCCAGAAGTTGCACATTAACTCAGAAAAATAAAAACTTATATCTGCACAAAAATTTATACATGACTGTTAACAGCATCTTTATTTGTAACACTAAAAATTTCTCTGTATCGGTGAATGATTAAACAAACTATGGTAGGTCCATACCATGGTATACTATGTAGCAATAAGTAGAACAAACTATTGATACATGCAGCAACTTGGATGGAGCTCAAGTCATGCTGAGTAAAAATAAGCCCTCTAAAGGTTACAGACAGTATTATTGTATTTATTTAACACTCTCAAAATGACAAAATTTTAGGGATGGAAAAAAAAATATTGGTGGCCAGAGTCAGAGATGGTGAAAGGAGGGAAGAAAAGTGTGATGAGGAGACATTCATCATGGTAGACTAGTTCTATATCTTGACTGTAGTGGTGCTTACACAAACCTGCACATGTGATAAAATGTCATGGAACTACACACAAACTATCAATACCAAATCCTGGTTTTGATACCATACTAGATGTTCCATGGGACCATTGATGGAAACCATCTGAAGGGTACTTGGGACCTCTCTGTACTATTTTTGCAATTTCTGTGACTCTATAATTATTTCAAAATAAAAAATTTTAAAAAGTCAGGAGGATGATAAACTCTAAAATAACATTCCTACAAATTGTAAATCAGCCTTGCTCCCAGATCTAATGAAGACTATAGAAAATAGAATGAAAAGAAGAAAGTGTTTGTGAAAAATGTTACCCAAATCACCTATTTTTCTCCTGGTCAAACTTTAAAAAAAAAAAAAGAATGCTTTAAGAACATAATTTCTTATGTTAATAAGAAACATTATGTTAACATTATGTTATCTTAATTATGTTAAGAACATAATTTCTTTTTTACTCTATGGATGCTACATTTTTAAGTAAAGTTATTTTTGAAATAATCTACTGATCATTTCTAACAGTTGAAGGAAATACTATGGAGATTTGCCCAAGTTATATGCATCCTATAAAACAAAATTATTTCTAGAAAAAAAGTTATTAGGGGGGAAAAGTTTTCTATATTATATTTCTATTGTGCACAAAAGGGTTAGTAATATTATTAAATATGACACTTCTGTATATTTGTGTACATAAGCTTTAGGACATGCAGACAGAACTAGAAGTCTTTTTTGAGTTTGACAGACCCAGAGATTAATGATAAATTCAACTCTGCTTCTGCTTTACTTGGCTGTGAAGAGATTTCTGGGTGTCACACAGCTAATTTAGTGGATATGATTGAAGAGATATTTATAACATGAAATAATCAGTTGAGAAAAAGATCATGTAATTATCAGTGACAATGAAACAAACATGGTGAAAGCCGTGAGTAATTTAGGAAGGAACCCACCCCAAGTGTATGATGTTGTGTTCTCACCCTTTATTTGTGTCCTCAGAAAGTAATTATAGGACAGCATAATGTAGCAGAATTACTGGTGGTAAGTAGAAAGATAATGGGCCACTTTGATCAATTCCCTTCAGCCTAAGACCAACTCTATGACATACACAAGAGTTCAGAACTGCCTTACCATTATTTTCACAAGATATTCAAACAAAATGAAATGGCAGCTAATACTTAGCTTATTAAAAGCCCCTTGAACAAAAGAAAGCCTTAATCATTTACTTTGCAGATAGCGATATTAACATAGAAGTCCTGGCTTATAACCAATGTTTGCCTGTGGAGAATTTTGTTTGCTGGAACGTGCTGGAGAAGTCAACAAATTAAAACATGAGGCAGCAAATGTTTCTTACAGGACATTCCTATAACTCTATTCTAGGAAAGATGATGGAACAAGTATGCGTGTAACAAAGGCTGAGATGCAAATGGTAACCAGATATTACTTCCTCACCTTGAAAGCTGTGCACAGTCACCCATTGCCATATCCAGATCCATGGCTTAAATGTAAGTTTCTGAAGTGATTTTAAGAAACAGCAATGGCATGATGTTCCATTTTCTATTGCTGCATAACAAACCATCCCAAAATTTAGCAACGTAAAACAACCATTATGTAATGCTCAGAGATTCTGTGTGTCAGGAATTAAGACAGGGCACAGAAATGATGGTTTGTCTCTGCTCCACAAAATCTGAGACCACAGTTAGAAAGACTCAAAGGATGGGGGTAATTCAACAGCTGGGGGCTGGAATCACTTAGAAGTGTCTTCAATCACATGTCTGGCAGTTAGTGTTTGCTGTCAACTGATACCTTACTTGGGCTGATACCTGTAAAAGTAGGCATGACCTCTCTATGGGGCTCTGCCCTTGTGGGCTAGTTTGTGCTTCCTCACAGCATGGTAGCCAGGTTTCAAGCACCATAGTTTTGAAAGAACAAGGTGGAAGTGTGTGACATTTGCAATTCACATAGCTTCATTTCCACCATGTTATATCAGTCAGAGCAGTCACGAGCCCCACCCAGTTCCAAGCAGAGTGGTTATAGATTTTACTTCTTGATGGGAAAATGGCAAGTTACTAGAAAAATGCGTGGGATGGAAAATATAATTATGGTCATCTTTAGAAAATGGACTCTGCCACACATGTTAAAATAATAAAAATAAAGAATATAAGTAAAGGCAATAATTTTAGTACTGCTTTTGAAAATATTTAGTATCTTCTTTGAGAAGTATACAAAACTCCAAATTATAGGGCTGTTTCAATGAAATTGCATCATCATTGACCAGTCTATAAGGGGGATAAAAAATAAGTGCACATAAAATTAAATGAAAATGCAGAATTTAAATTCTAACTGAAGGCATCAATAGAAGAGGTTATAGAAGTATTCATTATCTTAAAGTTGAAAGGGACTGTCAGCATTATAAGATCCATCATCCCATTCCATAGCAGAAACCCTTTAACAACATCAGCTTCAATACTTCCAGCAACAAAGAATTCACTATGTCCTAGAACAGTCCATTCCACCAAGAGGTAGTGATACTGGGTGGCTGTCACATGCCAGTGTGGGAGTGGCAATGAGAGACTGTGTGGAAAAGATAGAATGTGAATTTATCTTTCAAAATGAATAACATTTGGATAATTGAAAAGGAGGGAAGGATCATTGGAAGAGAAATTCTAAAGTGGACACATAAATTTTAGGAAGGAGAAGAGCCCTTTGGGAGCAAGAATAATTTAATTGTTTAATTGTAGCAGAAACATTTGGGGAAAGGTCTGAAAGATAAGACAACAAACAGGTTGGGGTCTAACTGGGGAAGACATTGATGCACACTTTTGTATTTTGTCCTATAAATAAGTTTTTATAGTTTTTGAACATCAGAATAACAAAATTAAGATGATTTTGGAAAGACTAATCTGGGAGGATGGATTAAAGTGAGACAAAGCGGAGGCAGGGAGACCTGCTACAATTATCCAGGTATGCAATGTAAATGGGCCATGCAGAGCCAGACATAACACTGAGATATCAAGTCACCATTTCCCACACCTCCCCTACTGCAGACGGTATACAAATTTATAACCTCCCAGCCACCCTCTTCTCTCAAGCACATTACTACTCTAAGAAATTAAAACTCAGCAGAGGTAAAGTTGGGTCTGAATATAATATTTTAACTTAGGAAGAGCTATGACATCCCTTCAAATCAAATTTCCTTTTGGTCTTGAGTCAAGAAATATAGAAATTTACCCAGGAATTCCGCTTCTAGGTAAGAGAAACTCTTACATCTGTGCACAAGATCGAGAATGTTCATTGCAACATTTTTATAATTCTGAAAAAATGGAAACAGCATAAGTGTCCATCAACAGAATAATGCATAAATAAATTGTATATTTACAAAATTGAATGCTATAAAGTTGTGGAAAGAATGAACAGGAACTATGTATTTCAATATAGATGAATCTCACAAAGAAAACATTGAAGAAAAAATTTACATTGTAAGTGGACACAAGTAGTAGGATAGCATTTGTATAAGTTTTCCAAACATAGCATTTAAGGATCAAATATATGTGCTAAAAATATAAAGACACGAACAGAAACACCAAATACCAAATTTAGGACAGTGACTACTCAGGAAGCAAGCGTAGAGATAAAGCAGGAAAGAAAACTACAACTGGGGAAGGAACACAGTGGAATTCAACTGCACTGTGATCATATGACACCCTGATTTTAAAAGAGAAATGTGTAAATCAGACCCTGCCAATTGCCCAAATCACATTCAAGCAGGACAATTGTTTGTTCCTTTGCAAGTCCTATGTCAAATCTAGAGGGATTACAAAGGCACTGTGGAGACGGAGCTTGCAAAGACTCCACAGTAAGAATGCTACTTAGAACAAAGGTCTGGTGCTGAGGAATCAAGCGGGATGAGGGCAGGCAGAGCAGGGCAGGAAGTTTTTTCTACCCTTGGCAAATGGAAGGCTGAGGCCAAAGAGGGGAGCACCAGTGTTGCTGCTCCACCAAAGAACTATGTCTCTCCGCTGCTATCCAATGAACAGTAGGCTTGGAGCATGTCTTGGAGCAAGTCTCATTTGGAGCATGTCTTGGGTGCTCAGATCCAGAGTGGGGAGGACTGGGTTTAGTTCTTAATATTTTATTTAAAGGACTCCCAAAGGTAATAATGGACCAAATATTTTCATCCTCACTCCTTCCAACCCCACCCAATCAGATGTTTCTTTTAAAAACACAGATGTGACTCCTGCTTAAACCCTCCCTTCATATTCCCCTTATTTTTCTATCATGTCCAGACCCCTTAGACTCATATTCATGCTATACAAGGGGCCCTACTACTGTGCCCTTCACTTCTGCCTCCTTCTCATATCCCAAACAGACTATAGAAAATGCCATGCACTCTTTGAAATTGGGAATTATAAGTCTAAGTTAAGTCCAATAGATAAGATTGTTTTAGCTATTCTGCATTTCAATATGAATTTTAGAATCAGCTTGTCAAGATGCAAAAAGGCAGCTGGTATTTTGATAGGGGTTACATTGAATCTGTAGGCCAGCTTGAGAGAGACAGTACTGACATCTTAACAACATTAAGTCTTCCAATCCATGAACATGGGACATCCCCGTATATTTAGCTCTTCTTTCATTTTTTATTTTTTGATGATGTTTCATTGTTTTCTGTGTATAAGTTCTTGAGACATCACAGATAACTGAACATTTATTATTCAGCTTCACTGTTCTCAAAAGTCCTGTGGTTATTTCCAACAACTCAGCACAGATCCCTTTAGAAGATAGAAGAAGGATCCCAAGGTGAACAAAGACTAGAAGAGGAAAATTTTAAAAGGGCTAAGAATATATAGTCATTTTAGCTTAGAAAATCCTCATGGCAGGAGGTCTTTTATGGAAGAAGCAAGAAGAAAGTAAGTAAGAAGATGAAGATTGACCTTGTACTGAAGATCTTCAACCAAATTAACTGCTTATCTTTTCCTTATCCTATAACATTCAAAATATTCAAAGAAAAATATAATAGGGATTTAGAGACATTTCTTTGATCTATATTTTATACATATATATATAAATCCATTGTTTTCAGTAGTAAAATGTCAGTGTAAACTTTAAGATCATTGGCTTTCACAATGCTTTAGGAAACATGATGCAAAAATAGAAGAAATAAAACTACCTCAAACACATGCATAAAACTTTAACTTAACTTTATATTTTAATACATATCTGTCTGGTTTTTACTAGGAGAAACATATCTGTCTGGCTTTCACTAGTTTTACTTTTCTCTTTCAATCTCTCTAAAATAAATATATCCACACACATATACATATATATCGGATATTATGATGTTATATAATGAGACTATAGACCAATTGCTATTTTCAATAAGCTTCACTACACTCACGGAGTTCAACAAGAAACAAGAGTGGTGGCTCCTATTTTGTGATCAGGGAAAACTGAAACAGAGAGGGGTTAAATGCCTTCCTTACCACAAGGTCATGGAGAATCTATGCCATGGAGAGAGAAGGAAGGGATCTTTCCTTCTTTGCGTACTGCTTTATATGTTAACCATCATGTGCACGCTAAGTCAATGGGTGCTGGCACTTTACATAAATATATGATGATGCCGTGCTATATGCAATAAAATCTGAGGCATGAAATGTGGAAGCAATTCAAGAAAACAGATCTCACATTTTTGCCTTTGTCAGAGTCAGAATCTGACATGCTCTGATTAAAATTCAACATCTGCAGGCATTTAAAATTAAAATATACAGGTATTCCTGTTCTCCTCCTTCCACCATGTTTTATTGCTGCTTTTTTTCATCTTAAATATTAAAAACATTACATTATTTTATTTCATATGTCAAATTCCATGTCTCTGTATATTACACATTGCCCTTTCACCCCTGAGCTCTGGTTCAAATCCAGCTCTCAGCTGAGGAAATAAAAACCATCTGAAAATATTTAGTAGACTCATCTCAAGGCCTAATGGACTACAGTTTACATTAACTTGACAAACACAACAAACAAACAGGTTTGCCACAAGTTAAAATGTTTACATGAAAACATTCAGGAATGAACAGTATATAAAGGGCTCTCAGACAGACCTGAAAGCTGTGCTTTTATTTCACAGAGAATTTGCAACAAAGATGGAGGAAAATGTGGGCTGCACCTGTCCTACCAAAAGCAGGTGAAGAATGAGGGACCCAGATCGTAGAAATCCTCCTCAGCCATTTAGTGGTGGGGAAAACCAGAGTTTCGAAGGGCTCAAGGGACAGGAAGATAAGAGAAAACAGCCCTAAAATAAATCGTCAGCTGTATCACATTACTTTTGTGTTCATGCAAAAATTATTTATTGAGGCATGCACTGCATTAAGACACTTCGCTAGGTACCATTTCATCGGTGCCTTCCAGCAAGTCAGGAAAATAAAAGTAACCTTGTTTTAAAGACAAAGAAAAAAGCCTGCTCATTCTCGTGAGGACCAACTTTTATGAACAGGTTCATAATCCATGATTTAAAAACAAGGAGACAATCGGCCATTTCATGTGAAATTTTCCACCTTTCCCAGGAGCTGAAGGTCAAGTGTTTTCAGAGGCAAGGGGAGGCAGAAGGAGGCGGGGATGGACTGTGGAGAATGGAAGAGGATGTGTCCAGCATAAAGGTATTTTGATTTTTAAAAATGTTAAATGCTGTGTAATCCCAATAAAACACACATGCAGGCCACCATCTATAATCCCTGCTCTACAGCTAGTCTCTCAGCCCCACATTTTATGACTGCAGAGTCACCACTCCAAAGGATCCCACTTCTGTGCCTTCCTCCACTCCATGTCCCCCTCCCTCATAGCCTCATCTTCAGGAAGCACCTGCTCTAAACAATTGCAGCTACAAGGGAATCAGGTAACCCAAATCTCAAGTCAGAAGTTCGGGGTATACCAAAGTCCTCTGGGGAATCTGCTAAAATGCATACTTCCAGGCCCTGTCCTCAGAGATTCTGAGTCTGGAGATTTGGCACAGGGCCTGGGAATAAGCATTGGAAAGGCTCATCAGGTGATGTTGATGCAGGTGGCTCAAGGGCCACACTTTGAGGGCAATGATTTATCCTGTACTGTGGCCCTGACTATCTGTTCTCAATAGATTTATCCAGGTGAAGGAAAAAGACCACCAAAGTGGAAATACTCACACCCCCATTGCTTTCTTCCCTCTACAGTTAGGGCTGGCAATCCAGGAAAGTTTCACCTAGGATGAGGATTATCCTTGATGGAGGATCTGGTATGGCTGGAGAGAAAACAGCATGTCAGGTGACGGAGACCATTAACAAGGCATATTCCATCCCTCATCTCCCCGAGTTGGCAACTCACACCCTCCCCCAACTCCATGCTTAGGATATTCCACTGTTCAATGACTCCCCTGTCAGAAAGTCCTTTCTCCCAACTCATGGGCATAGAGCATACTTGAAATTTAGAGCCATTTTTTGCTTTTAATTCTGCACTCTACAGCAGTTTGGCACCATTCTGGGAGAGCAGAGAACCAATTATTTAATACATGATGACTTCTGAGTCAGTCACACTCAGAGAGGCAATGGTAAAAAAAAAAAAAAATGTTAAATTCAAGCATCCTCTGAATCAAGATTTTGCAGCAATTCTTCCATGATTTGAATTTCTACTTATAACAATAGTTCAAAAAGGCTTCCATAGGTCCTTTCAGCTTCCAGTAGTGCAACTTGGAAATAGTTTATTCTCTCGTAACTTGTATACAAAGTTTCTGCCAAGCCTCAAACAGCTTTTTTTTTTAACATGGCAAATACTTAAAGACAGAGCTGTACTCAAGCATTCAAATTTGGTAGCATTAACTACAGTAACATAACTCTGACATTCCACTTAAGGAAGGGGAGAAAAATCATAAAGACCTTCTGCTTCACTTCATTTAATGTTTGACAAGTCCCTTAAAGAATAACGAGGATATTCTCACCAAATGCTTTAAGTCTTGTTTTTACCACATCTGTCTCTGAAGTTTGTTCATGTCCGTCTTATGATACAAGAAATTCTTCTTTCCTGACACTCAGCCCTCAAACAAGGAATGTGTTAGACAGGCGGGATTCATCACTGGGTGGCAATCTGATTTTGAGGCAAATATCCTGTGACGGGAGAATGGCATGTTTCATCTTGCATTGTGTTTTGCATTGTTTTCACCATAAGATTCCTTTTAGTCATGCTGGTCAGGTGAGAAAAAATATTTTTCTCTATTTAGGAATTGAATGAGATCAACCCAAATTCAGTTCATGAACTCAACTTGGTCCCATGCGATTGTGGCTAGACATCAAATCGAGCAACAGAGGATAGCTTTATGTAGTGGAGAAAGAACTGGGAATAAATGCAGTGTTTTCCCTGTTGTCTCCTATTTATTTTGATAGGTATTCCAAAACCAGAAAATTGATATTTTTCTGATGTTGGACATTGCTGTCTGAGTCAGTCACAATAAGCTGATGCATTTCAGACTTTCTGCAAAAGTTTTGTTGTTAGAAATACCACAAAGAAAGGTCAAAGCTATGTTCTCTTGCAGAATAGTTTTCAAGGAAAGATAAAAGCAATTTTTACTGGTGAAAGCTAACTCACATGTACTTAGTTAACCAACCAAAAATCATTTATTGAGCTTCTGTTACTTCCACAGTACTGTACTCTATGTTAATAACAGTGTAACACTATGATAGGACCAGTCCTTGCTTTCCAGAAGTATAAAATCTGGATAAACAGACAAGACTTACTCAGGTTGAAGAAACAATTATAACTCCAATGTCCAGCATTGTGTATGCTTGATCCATGATTCATATATTTTTTTATTTCAAAATATTAAGGGAGTATAAATGTTTTTGTTACGTGGATACCTTGTATAATGTGTGTCACCAAAGTAGTGTTCATTGTACCCAATAGGTAAGGTTTTTTTCCCTCAACCCCCACCCTCCCCCATTCTTGGTTTCCAATGTCTTTTATATCTCTTAAGACATAATTAAATATCAATCATGATATTTAATATCATGATATTTATATCAATCATGATATGTAATATCATTTCTTACATACATGATAAATTTTGAGGTACAGATTATGAATTCCAGGGACAGAAGCAAAGAATTAAATGGATGGAAATGAGGTGGGATCCAGGCAAAGACAGTAACAGAAAAATATGGGTCAAAATTAACCTGGAGTGTGAAGAGGTCTAGGACATTTACCTCAATAGTTATAACTGAAAGCAGGTTAGAGAATTAACCTGCTTTTACAGTATTCTACCTTTCCAAATAGCATCTGTTTTAGCTGAAATAGACACAAAAAGCTGAGGTAAACTTGTGACAGTACAATAAGCACTTGGGTTTATATATTATCATGGAAAACAAGCAATCAGTTAAACCATGTTTGGGATCCTAACCACCAAGCCCAATAGTCTCGCAGTTCTTTTACTGGAAGCACCTGCAGAAACGGGGGTAGGAGATGGGTAGAGAGGGGAACAAAAAGAGACTAAGGGGAAAAAAGGCAAAGTCTTATTTTTTATACTTTTTTCCAAAGTAAGAGATGCCAGTACATTTGTAGTTCTTGGTGTTTTTGTTTCTTCACTTATTTTTCTGTATTTCTTAATGTTATTTTAAAGGCATTATTATTTCTTATACCTCCTTTACTTTCTTCTTTTTTTTCTAGCAGCTTTTTCTTCCAAATGAATCATCAGGAAAATTCAAGTTTGCTACAGGAATTTGACAGCCTTTTCTGTCCTGTCTTGGATTGCAATTAATTAGTTGTGCATGCTGAATGAGTCCCTCAAGTTCATTATTTCAGTTTCCTCTTTGGCAATCAAAGAAGTGAATTGGAAGTTGGTCTATAAAATCCACTTATCCTTCCTACTAAGAGAGCTCTTTCTGATATTGACACAGGTCCTGTCAAATGAAGGAAATCCATATCTGAGCTAAGCTCTTCCCCAGTGATCACTATAACCTGGGGACAGCCTTTTTTCTGTGTTTATGGCCTTTCTACATAGTTCCATCACTGTCCCCAATCAGTCTGTATCCCTGTGGTGTTTCTGCAGGTCTGTCTTTTCTACCACAATGTGAAGTGATTGATTCAGGGGCCATGCGTTTTTCATCTTCACTAACCTAATCTTATTTCGGGAGGCAACACCCAGTTGCAGGAAGGGCTAGTGGTTAAGACCATGGTGATTTGAATCTTGGCTCAGCCACTTGCAATGGCCTTTGGAAAATTGATTATGTTCCTTTTGCCTCTGTTTCTTCACCTATAACAAGAGGATAAAAATAATAGCTATTACTTTGTGATGCAATTAAAAGAACATGGAGCACATAGCATAATGATTAAAAATATTAGCTTATTTCCAGTAAGCAACACACACTAAATGTTCAGTAAATATTTGAATAAAAGGAGGTTACATGGGAATAGATTGGCTATAAATATATATATATATATGTTATATATATATAATTTGTGGGGAAAACAAAGTTGAAGAAGACACAGTCCATGCCAATATGAAAATTACAGTCTAGAAGGGAAATTAAGACACATATGAGTAAACAAAATACTAAATAAAATCTGATTAATACACCGTAAGCAAAAGCAAAGTGTAGCAATAGTTCAGAGGAGAAGAGAGGGCAGATGATTTCTAACAGAGGGGATCAGTAAAGGCTGCATAGCTGAGTTGATATATCTTTCAACATAATAGAGCAGTGTTTACACAACATCTGTTCCATCATCTCCCCCAGAATTCTCCCCACTGGAGAATAGATTTTTTAAAGTCCTCCTTTATAATAGAGAAAAACTGAGATTAAAGTGTCAAATTTGCATCTTGTTTTGAGCTAGTAACTTAAATTCCAAGTTATGTTATTGACCAGCAAGGACAGGAGATGGGTATTCCCACAGGGTGGTCTGCTGTTCTGTGCAACCAGAAAACTTTTACTGCCAAGCACCAGAGGCATATTCATGAGCGTAACACCAGGAGAGCAGCCAAGGCCCCACTTCAGCTGCTTTCACTGTTTGTCTAAAGTGGATGTTTTCCCAAGCAAACGGCGTTGTGCTCCAAAAGGAGATCCATCATAGTTGTCTTTGCGGTTACAGAGCAGGAATCAAACTGATGCAGTGATCAGTGCCTGGGCCAAAGGCAAAGATGCTCCGAATCAAAGACTCTTCCCTTTGCCTGGTCCCTTTCAAGAACAAGAGAATCTTTGGAATGAAAATATAGCGACTGACCTCAAAGGAACTCATCCCCAGAGTTTTACTCTCAGGGAGTTTTGGACGTTTGGGGAACCCAATCAGCCACTGGGAACTTTCACCCAGACCACATAGAGTGTAGACCAGTTCACATTTGTCTGAGGATGTAAAGACTTCTCAAATTCTGGAGAATTAAGTCACATTTTTGGAGTTTGGACGATTCTGGAGTATACAGCCCAGTTTCCAGCCCCAGTACATACATGCAAATAAAAATATGACCAAAGCACTACTAACTGTATCAAGACTATTATTATTTTCTGAAAGTTAAATCCATAAATTCCTCAGATTTGAGCCAGAATACATACCTGTTTTTAAAAGTTGATGCAATTTTTTTGAGGGGGTGACTCTGCAATTAGTCCTATGTTTGAAATTATGATCCTTGCTTTTCAGGGTCTCAAATGACACTATTCTTGTTCCAAATGACCAAATCTGAGTCAAGTGCAGAATCTTAAGACATTAGCCTAGTTACTGGTACCATTTCCTAAAGAATATACTCAGGGTCCTCAAAGTGCACGAGCACCCTTCCTTCCTGGCCGACCCTCATCCTGTCTCACTCCAAGCTCCCTCAGGGAGAGTAATTGCAGGCACCATCTCCCCAAGCCACCTCTACTACCATGTCAATGGATTCCTATTTCACCCCTTTCCTCTTCCCTGCAGTTCTGGAAGAGGATGGGGCCTTTATCTCCAGAAACATTGACCTCCTTAACTACTCAAGTTGGGAATCTCTTCCCTTCTCCCTAAGCAGAGATTTGCCACAGTCCTATATCCTTTCTCTGGCAGCAACTTTGCCAACTCTTTCTCCTTGGATCTAAAAGATATACTCATGTCTGTCTATTTCTTAAGCAGTTATAACTTTATCACCATCCTCATCCTCATTTTCATCATCTGTCATTTATTGATCACTATGCGCTAAGCACTTTATGTGCCAATGTATTTAATCCTCACAATAATACTATAAGTTAAATAATACTGTCCTTGCAAATTAACCTTCAAAGTTCATCTCCTGGGATGAATAGTCAAATTCTACTGTCTGGTTACTTTGTTCTTTCCTCTTTTTTACTATGCTGTTTCCATTTTAATATTCCTTTCCTAAAACCATTCCTACAAATGTTTCCAGGTAGAAGTTGATATATGCGTGCGCACACACACACACAGAGCCTTATTCCTGCAGATCCTAAGACTATTTCACATTCTGATAATTTGCTTTTCCTTGATCACTACCTTGGAAATCTATGCAAGCCAGACCCCTTCTTTCTATACTGACTCCTTTATCGTGTTTAGCTGCTCCAATAATTTAGTTCTCATCAAAGACATTTAAACTGTCACTCAGGCCTAATGTACTATCTCAAGATTCTCTCCATTCTGATAAAACACTATTTTCTGAAGTCAGAAAAAAATCTTTAATATTCCTATGTTTATATCTGAGTACTTTAGGAAAATATATAAATTTCCATTAAATTCAAGATTCCATTGCTACTTAGGAAACATTCAGGATTTTTAAAAAGTGAGTAGATCAAAAGAAATATTAAATAATTAAGAGCACAGATGGTATGCAGATATAAGACAAAAATTATGACAGTGATATTCAAATTATAAAAACTGTTAAAAATCTTGTTTTACTGTCAAAAAGGAAATGCCCCACAAATTCCTATTTCTCCCTCTCTCCATCTTTAACTCTTTCTATTTTATCTATTACGTTCAGTGATATCATTGAATTCAGTTCTCCAAACTGTAGCCTTGAGACTATCGTGCACCATTCTACTGTCCTCAATCTTTATATCCAGCCTAGCTCCAAGTTTTGCCAAACTTCCTGCAATTATATTTTTCTATTTGTCTCAATTTTTAACCCTACAGCCAAACTTCCAGTGAATAAGCTATTGAAACAACCTCCTAACCAGTCTCCCACAAAAATTCTTCAAGAGACATTTTAGATTATACACCCAGTAAAAGACTCAGCAAAAATTTGTAGCAGCATATGCAACTATGGCTCCCTCCCCTTTTTTCTATGCCATGGAAGTTGGGAGAATGCCATTTACAGAAAGGCTTAATAGCTGGGAGGTGAGTTTGCAGGATAAGGCCATCTCAAACTTCCAACAGTAATATCAGGACAAGTCACAGTGCCTTCCTTTCTTAAAGGCATGCCCTCAGCTTGTCTACCAACCTCTGCTTCCATCTCACCTGTATCCATACCCACCTTCCTGGGTGATCTTTGACAGCCACCTCCTCCTCCAACATCCCGTATAAAGTTTAGCCTGACACTTCCCTTGTCGGTTCCTCCATACCCAACCCTCTATCAGCCTTTGTCCTCACACCCGGTGGAGCTCTTAAGGTACTGGCATCCACTACTCTAAAGTTGTTTCCTTGATTTTTTCAAGTAGACTTACCACTTTACTGTCCTTTCCTTGCTTATTTGTTTTACTCTACATCTGTCCTGTTATGAAGCTTTCTGATCATAGTCAGAGACTATAATCTATCTTGGGTAGTGAGCATCTAAAGCATTATTTCTCAACTAGTACCTCCTAACTCCATGAGGCATGAAGTCATCCTCAGAGAGAAACATTCCCTTCTGCCAACATCTGAGTAGGGCCTTGGGGAGTGGAGATGATGGGATGTAGACATGGCAGGAAGAAGAGATGTCACAAAATAAGGTCACATGCCTGAATATTAGGCAAAGTTTCCCTAAAACATTATCTCTTTAAAAAGAGTCACTTTATATTTGAGATTTTGTCAAGTATTTCATATCATGGGGATGCTTTCTCAATGACTTAATTCTGAACAGCAAATGCCACTGGATAGAGACTCATTAAGCTAAAACAACTTCAATCAATGCTAGTTTTGGAAGCTTGTGAAAGTCATCTAATGTGACCGAACTTTTTAAAAGAAAAGAAATTACCACAGATTTAGACATTATTCCTGATATTTGACAATTCTGTCTGTTAGATATCACGTTAATAAGACTTTCAAGATTCACTTAAGGGGTTATAGTGTTGGGAATCACAGGGTGACTTTACCTTTTAAGAAAAATTATAATCCTAATACTATGCAAATGAGCATATATGGCTGGGATAAAATGTCTAATAACAGTATTATATATTCAGATTTGAGAAATGAAATAGAAATAAAGACAAAATCCTATAGAAAACTGTATTAAGTGAATAGAAACCAGTTCTAGTGATGACAAAGGCTCTGATGCCCCAAGATACATGTGAGGAGTTGAAATAAAAATGATCTTATCAGATGTGAGCTCAAAAAATTTGTTCAAAATAATACATCATTATATAGAAAATGTGATTTTAAGCATGTATGTGAGATTAATGAATTAAATATCATAAGTAAACATTTAACCCAGCAATATCCATTATATTTACCATATTTAAACTAACCAAAAGGCTTACTTGAGGACTATATCATGAAAGAAATGGCATCTCACTCTATATGAAGGTTGGCCTTACATTCAGGCACTCATGGGGTGGGTGAGAGCCTGTAATGTGGGTGGGGGTGGACTGTTTGGTTGGACAGACAGCTGGACGAGGGAATGGCTCAGGAAAAAAAATGGTAATACATTTTCTCATTTTTTCACAGCAAGGTCACACGTGTGTCCTGTACTAAGAAAGATTGGGACACTCTGGTCTGGAGGACAAAAACTAATTTACTTGAGCTCATTTTGTTCTATTCCCAGAACGGCCAGTGCTCACTGAATATTATTCATTGATGGTTAGGATGTGCCATGAGGCTGTTTACTGCAGCATCATTCTAATTTGTTACATAACACAAAAGAATGGAATCTGAAAAACACAAAGGTGGAGAAATGCTCAGCATAGTAAAATCATGTGTGATACATATGGAACCATCCTTTACAAGTTTCTTTAGTTAGTTGTTGAAACCCCCTGTTGGGCTTCTCCTCATCTAAAAGACCTCTTTTTCTTGAGCAATTTCAGTGTATAGTCACATTTTGAACAGTTGCCAGCTAAAATGCTTGCATTAGGCTCCGTGGCTGTCTGTTCCACCAAGACAAATAAGAACTGGCCCAACCCCTCATTGGGGTATATTGTTCATGGTGCTGAGCAGTGATTTTCCATATCTGACTGTCTTTGTGTTCACCCCAGGAGGAAGGGTGAGCCTGGTTTATTGAGTTCTCATTTCTCACAAAGCAGCAACATCTGGAGGGCTGAGCAGTTTGTTGGCAGGTCCAGCCTGAAGGAATTCGGCCACGGTTCCGATTGGCTCTTATCAGTAGGTGTCACTAAAGACAGCTTCAGAGACAGAAAAATAAATAGGCCAATTAAGCAATGCCAAGAACAGACTATTTTATAGTCATCTCTGCTCTTTTTATTGTTATTCCAACTGCAGAAGTTTCAAGATTCTAATTATTTCCTGTTTTTTTTTCCTCCTTGCTGCAAATGAACCTTTTTCCATTTTCCAAGTGCCTCCCTTTACAGTTAGAGAGTGGGACATTTAATTAATATATTTATTTGGTGGTGCCTGATGTAGCGGGTTAGCAAAATGAAAACAAACAAAGGAGATTAATTCTATGACTTTATTGCAATGAAGCTACAGCTGGCTGTTCATCTGCAAACAGGCTAATGAAGGCTTTACCAGCTCCTTTGTCTCTGCAACGGGAGACACTCAGCATTCGTAGGAAGCATGAACCTCTCATCCTAACCCAGCCACGCCTTTGTATCCCAGAAAATGCAAGCATGGGAACCCTGGAGTAAGACCACGTATTTCTGAGGAGGTCAGCAGGGGGATCTCTCAGACTTCTTCCTGGAGTGGGGCCAGACTGGTCTACAGTGGCCACCATGCTTACTGGCTTCATTTTTGATGACTGACGCTTTTCCACCTGCAAAGATACAAGCCCCTTGAGGGACTTTAAATTTGATTTCCAAATCCAAGCAACATCACATAAGTAAGCACAGTTACCTGAGAAAAACAAGTTGGGAAACATTCAAATAGATTTTATTTGTAAAATGAACTGTGAGCAATACTGGGGCGCGGATCCCAGTGCCAGCTCATGTCTAGCACATGGTAAGTGCTCAGGCAACATTGGTTAAATGAATGAGGTATCCACTAACTCAGAACATCACTGAACTGTTCTGTCAGGGTCACCTGCTATGTATGCTAAATTTGCGTGCATTGTGGTGGCTGCTTTTGTTTTTTCTAGTTTCAGCAATATTCCCACTACATCCAGCAGACAGATCCTTAGGTTTGAAGACCAAACCAAAGACTTTTAATTCCAAATTACTTATAATTACAAATGTAAATATAAATGATCACTAATAATAATAAAATAATAACAGCTGTCATTTATTGTGTACTTACCATGAGGAATCCCTGAAATCTAATGTGGGCAAAGCATTACCAAGTTCTACATATTATTTCATGTACTTTGACAACAATCCCATAAGATAAATGTGATTATCATCCCCATTTTACATGTGAGAAAACTGAGACCTAGCTTCATTTAGTTATTTTGTTCAAGGGGCTACAGCTAGGAAATTGTAGTGCCAGGTCTAAGACAAATCTGTCTGAGTCTAAACCTGTTCTCTTAACTGAGTACTTTACAACCTTCTCTTCTAACATAGGATTCTTAATAACAAATTTTAATAAAGAGAATGGAGGGTATATCTGGAAGAGAAAAAATGGAGAATGAAAGAAAATGAGTGAAGGTTAAATCTACACTGTGGAATTTATTACTGGGATATTGGCGTTTAATATATGCTGGGCAAAAAAAAAAAGGCATTGCTTGTTGCCATGGTTGGGAGTTATTTATATTCACAGCATTGTCATCTAGTCCCCAAGTTTAGCAATGAATAACCAGTAGCCCTAATTTTCACCATGAACATTCTTCCTGGCATCTTTCTGCAATTTTAGACTTCCCAGTCCAAGTTACAAGATGTCATTTTCATTTATTGGATATAATTCCTAAATTATACAGGCCATAAATCTGCATTCTTGTATATTCTCCAAAAAAAAAAAAATGCTTCTGTGAATTGAAAACTGTATACCAGCACCCAGAACCCACAGGCCCCAGGCTGCCCCACATCCGCAGTGCCTCTACCAGGACCCACAGAGACCTCTGTGATAAGAATATCAAAAGCCAACTTTGTACTCCTATTTCAGGTTAAAAGTTCCCAAATCTAAAGGAATGCATATGCACCTAAAAAACTGACAGAGGTCTTCCTTACACATTTAACAGATTCCATTATTTATAAACTACCAGAATACTTAGTTTTTAATGGGATTTTTTTCCCAGAAATATTCTATTCTCTAGCAAGTCATAACATGACCACAATAGACATCCTCTGGCACATTTCAAAGAATATTGCTTATTTATTATCCCAGATAAGAAAGATCCTTATGGAATTTTATTTGTAACAGGCTTATGCTCAGAAAACTAGCTTTGGAAGCTAATTCTCCACACTTTTAAGAGTGATCCTGATGTCAAGTGGGAGAAGAGTATTTAGTGGGTGATTATGATCCTTTTGTGAGGATCTGTAATACATTTTATCCAGCTGAATCAAAATACAGGGGAGGATTCAGTAAGGGTATACCTTGTCAGTCACAGCAAAGCAATGTAGAACAAGCTTTGCTAGAAGCCTTGATCCTTGAAACCCAAATCTGCTTATATTGAAGTCCTATTATGAATAGGACATTTCCTCCTATACTGCAAAGAAGATGAAAATGAATAACATTACCTTTATCTTCAAGACAGGTACACAGTTAAAATAAAAGGCAAGGTGAATGTCATGGAAGATTTGCCTTTGAGGGAATGGAAGATGACCTCCACTAGAGAAATCAGGAAAGGCTTTCTTGCAGAGGTTGCATTGGAGATGGGCCTTGAAGGATATGTAGAATTCATCGTTGAAAGTAAATAAAATGGCACAGCATTAAGGAGAGGTCAAGCAGAAACCGCAGAACATGCTGGGAAATACAAATACCTTAGGAAGAATGTGATTGGAGATTGGGCTCAAAATGATGTCAAAAGGTGTCATTTTATGGTGAGCCTTGAAGGCAGACGGAGGATTTTGTACATAAATCATTAGGCAGGGAGGAGCTACTAAAGTCTGTAGGACAGAAGTAGAATCAGATCAACTCCGAGCTTCAAGATAACTCTGACAGCAGTGTCTAAGATGACATACGGAGAAGACAGAAGGGAGTGAAGGCTGCAGATCTGTTAGGATGCTATCGCAGCAATACAGATATTAGGGCCTGGAAAATGATAAAATTTAGTGAGCCCTGAAAGAAGGGAACAGAGAGGTATTAATAGAATCTATGCAGACACTTGGCAGCTAATCGCTTGGGGCAGGGTATATGGTGCTGTTTAAGGGAAATAAGGAAGAAAACAAAGGTTTTGAACTGATTACTGAAAAGATGGTGGTTCTCTTATTAGGAATGAGAAAGTCAGGAGGGGAGATAGCTTTTCCACGGGTGGAAGTCACAGAGTTTGATTTGGGTCATGGTGAGTTTAGTTACCATTGGGACATGCACAGGCATTTTGAATGGGTCTAGAATTTGGCCCTGGGGTTGTAAATGTGGGATCTCCTAAGCCAGCAGTAGCAACAGAAGCCATGGATGCTAGTCAATCACCAGGAAACAGTGGATGCAGAAGACGACCTTGTACAGGCAAGGAGGTCAAATGCTGGAGGACGCTAACAGGGTATAAAAGAGTCACATAGACCTATATTCAAATCCAGACTGTAAACAGCTGTGTGGCCTTCAAGAGTGTTTTTTGAGAATTAAATGAGATATGTATATAAAGCAACAGTAAAAATAAATATCCAATTACAAACTGGGTGAAAGACATTACAAGACATTTCATCAAAGAGAATATATAGATGGCAAATAAGCACACGAAAGATGTTCAACTTCATTAGCCATCAGGAAAATGTAAATTAAAACCACAATGAGATATCACTGTGTAACTATCAGAATGGCTAAAATAAGAAATAGTGACAACACCAAAAGCAGGCAAACGGCATCACTGATACGTTCTTTCTGGCAGGAATAGACAACGGTACAGACACCTGGGAACACAGCTCGGCAGTTTCTTTAAAAATTAAACAAGCAACTGCCATATAAACTTGCAATTGTACTCCTGGGCATTTATCTCAGAGAAATAAACATTTATGTTCACACAAAAACCCGTACACAAATCTTCATAGCAGCTTTATTCGCAATAGCCAAAAACCGAAAACAGCCCAGATGTCTTTTAACAGGTAAATGGTTAGACTAACTATGGTACACCCATCCACAGAATAAAACTCAACAACTAAAAGGAACAAATTACTAATACATGAAACAACTTGAATGAATATTCAGAAAATTACGCTGAGTGAAAAAAAATCTTCCCAAAAGTGCCATACTGTATGATTTCATTTACATAACATTCTTGAAATGACAAAATTATAGAAATTAATTGGTGATTGTCAATGATTTCCAGTGTTTAAGAGAGAGTTGGGATGGAAAGGTTGTGGGTATAGCTATATACAAGGGCAAAATGAGGTGACAGTTCTGTGTCTTGACTGCATTGTCACAGTCCTGGTCAAGATACTGTATGACAGTTTTGTAAGATATTTCCACTGGAGAAACTGGGTAAAATGTACATGAAATCTCTCTGTATTATTTCCTATAATTGCATCTGAATCTATAATTATTTTAAAATAAAAAGTTTAATTTAAAAAACATCTAGCCTCAGTTATGCTCCCATATTTAGTTGAGATTCAGCAGGGAATCACTACATGTTAAAAGGCTATTTGGAAGGGGGGAGAAAGCAAAGAAAGAAGAAAGAAAAGAAGAGAAGGAAGGAAGGAGGGACAGTAGGGAGGGATAGGAGAGACAGGAGGGAGAAAAGAGAAAAAATAGAAATAGATCTTGCAATAGATTACCAGGCCATTCTATAGAACAGTCTGGGGGAAACAGAGGCAGAAAGAACAGCTAGGATGTTCCAGTAGGGTTCTAGGAGGTGAAATATGGTATCTTTGATAAAAGAAAAGAAATTGTTCCCCTCTCAACAAAGAGCATAAACTTACTCGATGTGAACTCAAGAATTCCTCTTGGCATGAAGTCCCTGGAGTGTCCAAGAAAAACTGAGGGCTCACGGGGTATAATTTTGCAAATTTGAAAGTTAAAATGAAATCTCCCTATCTCTTCCAGAACATGTGTGTCCTTGCAACATGATATTTATGATGTGAATTGGGCTCATTAAATCCATTTTAGGGTTCAGGGATTTGCACAACCTAAATATACTGGTTCTCAGGGAATGAAGAGCGTCATATTTCCTTTGAGTATTTTGTCTCATTGACATCAATAGGAAGCTGTTAGTGATAAGGAGAACTTGGCATGGGGGCCTGGGAGTGGGGAATTTAGCTGTGCACAGTTGAGTGTCAACCTGAATACAGGACATCTCAGTCACGATTTGGTGAACCCTCTTTATGAGCCCCTGCCTGGGACTTTCACACACAGATGGTATATATGAGAAAGCTTGACATGAGAGGTTTCTCAAAGTTAGTAAACACAGAAGTGATGGATGCTAGAGATAGGGTAAACCTCGTCATGGAAACTGGAGGAAGGAACATTCCTGCTAGCGACTAAAAAAGAAGTGGTAAATGAACCGGTGAATTAAACTCCATGCTGAAACCAAAGATCATACATACACTAAGCTTGAACTCATATCCAAACTTTACAAAGTAAAACACAATAGGAAAAATTATTATCTCCTTCAAATTCAGCTCTGGTAGACCCTATGTCACATAATGGCAAGAACTTAGTAGCCGCCCCCCCAAATAAACCAACTTTAAAAGGAGCCAAAGAAAGATCTGTGAAGTATATTAGGTTCACTCTGGGGGACTCCCATTGGACTGGCTTTTGAATACCATTAGGACCTAGCAAACCTTTGGGTGAGAAATCTCCAATGAAGTGGGACTTGTCAGGTTGCTTATTCTGCTTTATTAATACCAGGCTGGAATTACAGTATCGGGCCAAATAATGATGTAAAACTCAAAAGAAGGAATGTTGCTAATTGCCAAATTTGTTATGGAATTATCACATTTTCTGTTTCAGTGTTAAGTGCTGGGAGACTCATTGGATGAAAGCTCCGAAGAAACCATAGATCAATGTCAGCCGCAAAGATTGAGGTGGAAAAAATTCAGAAGGCAAGCCTGCAAGCTTGTGTATTTGATCCTTCAAAACAGACACCTTTGCGTGGAACAATCGATACATACATATTGCTATTGAGCACAATAATGAACTAATTTCTGCATATAAACTGGAAAGCATAACGGATGTACAGATGGCAAAATCTGGTTCTTCTCTGAAGATTTAGGCAAGTCTTTTACTAAGATTCATTTCTGTCTTGACCTCCCACCTGTCACTGCTTCCTTTCTGCCTTTCATGTTCTCTCACCTTGATGCAAGTCAAAACACTGTCTTGCTATATTGCTGACATTTTATTTTAGGTAACTGTATAGTTCAACTTTGCTCACCACCATTCTTAACATATGGAAGCAATTAATTCATTTTCTTTGCCATCATTAGGACTAGGACTGGAATCCTAGGATATTCTACATGTAAACTCATCACAGATTTCCCTTAACTAATTATATAACATCTAACCCATTTGCTTAAAAGTAGAACTTGCTAGCTCAGAAATAAAGAAATGGGATTGCTTATAATAACCCTGCATGCTACACTGTAATTTAAACTGTACTGTTATGTATGGTGAAGGACTGAAAGTTTAGAG
Source organism: Lepilemur ruficaudatus (assembly GCA_963574885.1). Classification (NCBI taxonomy): domain Eukaryota; kingdom Metazoa; phylum Chordata; class Mammalia; order Primates; family Lepilemuridae; genus Lepilemur; species Lepilemur ruficaudatus. Next base: position 2,620 of record CAUYRT010070559.1, on the reverse strand, counting down.
TTCCTCCCCTTGGCAAAGATTTTTTTCTAAGGGTTGCTTAAATAAGCAGTACAGAAACCAGATGTCATTTGGTAAGAGTATCTGAACGACCAAAAATTTGCTGTCTGGGTATTTTTTTCCTTTATAAAAACAAGAAAAATTCTTTGGATTTATATCATATTTAGCAGCTGTGAAACAGTGCAAACATCTGTTTGTACCTATGGGGAGCTGACCCGCGGGGCCCTCATCTCTTAATCACCAAGCATCAAGCCAGTCTCACATGCACAGTTTATTGTTTTCTTTGCCGTTGCCTCCCGCACTTCAAAGTTTTCATACATTCATGTTCTATTGGCAGAATGGAGGAACTAATCCATTCATTATAAGACCAGATGATTAGAATTTTTTGAAACTTGATCACAGCATTCTCTCCACCCAGCCTGTGCCCAGAAACACATTCATATTTGCCTCTAAATTCATTTTGGAGTGTCTACACTTACTACAAATAATGCAAGATTTATGAGCCTCAAGCAAGACTGTAGTAGCACATACACTAGACTGCACAAGGCCTACAGTCACCATTTGGGGCCACAATATTTAAAAGTCCATTTTAAAATAATTTGCCCTTTTTTAAATACAAGTATAGATACTACACTAGCTCTTATTTTGTAGTTTTTCTACTAGGATTTTCGCTACAGGTTTTTTTTTTTTTTAAAGAGCAATAATAACAACAAAAAAAGCCTTACCGCACTTGCACGCCCAGGGAATATCAGTTTCTAAAGGCCAACATTTTTGCTGCACTTTGTAAATAGGGAAAGTACGCTGAATTGGAATCGAAGCTTGCCAGGTCAAATCAGCTGCTTTATTTATACATTCTTTTTTTTAATACAAAGTCTGCCAAATAAAGCATTCCTATTGCAAAAAGCGTAGGAATCAGCTTCATTTTCATATATTGAAAAAAACTCATTAAAACAAAGTCTCATCACAATGAGTTTCATTGCAAAAATGATACATTCTATATACCAATGTTATTTATGAGGACGATCCATCATAAAAATGCTCTATTAGTAGGTAACAATGAATGATCTGTAGCAATTGACTTTTAATCAATGGATGCCTTCAGTGGTCCCTGTTTCTGCAGCAGACATTCTCTACCACCGTGTGTTACTTGCATTGCACTTTGGAAACAAAGAGGAGGTCATGTTGTAGCTGTACTCTCACCATATAGAAACTATATTTTGTTGGTTTCTCCATTTTAAATATTCCAACTCTCCCACAGAATGGTGGGGGGGGGGTGCGGGGAGATGTACTCAACAAATTAAAGCCATGGAAATATCCAGGCACTTGAAGAAAGACACTAAGGTAAAAACCACATGCGCAACACCTCCCTTTTTATCCTGCTGAGTTCAAAGCACTTCTGTAACTCGAGGATACACTAAAGAAAGACTAGACCTTGGATTTGTCTCATCTTTATATGCAGTATGGTCTAATGTACATATTCTGAATCTGGGATCCATAAAACAAGACTAATTCCCAAGATACCAATAGGTGTTCCTGGGAAAAAAAGGTTCCATGGTCAATTAAATTTGGGAAACACTCATAGAATGCCCCCTTTTTGGATAAAGACAAAGCCTATTAACAAATTAAAGGCTCTCTGAACTACTTCAGTAAAGGCATCTCATATTATTATTTCTAAAACATTAAGAAAACTTTAAGACATAAGAAGATGTGAAGAATAATAAAATAAACCCATATGCCCACCCTGTAACATAAGAAAGAAATACTGCATATACAATTGATGACCCAGTGTGCCTTTCCTTCTTCGGAGGTAACACAATTATGAATGTTGTGTAGATTGTTTTCTGTTTTTAACTTTTATATAGATGGTATAATTGGTACAATGCTCAAGGTATTCTTTTGCTAATTCCTTTGGGGAGAGGAGTTCAACATTATATTTATGAGATTTTAACATATGTAGCTCAAGGTTACTTATTTTCACTGTTGTATTAAGTTGTACAAATATATCACAATTTATTCATCTAGTCTCTTGTTGAACATTTAGATTGTTTTTTCTTTTTTAAAAAATTACAAACAGTACTGGTATCAGTGTATGAATAGACAGAGTAACCAAAGGGGACAGAATAGAGAACAGATCACTCACATATGGAAATTTCATAGATGGAGGTGACACCTGAAGGTCAGTGATCAAATGGTACAGGGGAAATTATTTATCCATGTGGGAAAAAATAAAATTAGATCTTTATCTCATACCATACCCCAAAATCAGTTCCAGGTATATTATATTTTTAGTTCTAGGTATATTACAGACTAAATATAAAAGGAAAATATTGAATTTCTAGCACAAAATATTAATATATGAGAATATATGAGGATATGGAAGAATTTCTAAAACAAAACACTAAAAGCTTAAACTATGGGGGGGAAAGATCAATAAATTAGTCTACAGTTTAATTTAAAACTTCTATTCATCAGCCGGGCGCGATGGCTCACGCCTGTAATCCTAGCACTCTGGGAGGCCGAGGCGGGCGGATTGCTCAAGGTCAGGAGTTCGAAACCAGCCTGAGCAAGAGCGAGACCCCGTCTCTACTAATAATAGAAAGAAATTAATTGGCCAACCAAATGT